>OY720441.1:302101497-302184152 GCA_963082915.1 Dolichopus griseipennis | reverse complement strand
AAAACGAACTTTGTTGGCTACTAACTTTGAAGCAGAAGTATTAGATAAAGATGATGATGATGATAATGATGATGATGATGGTGGTAATGGTGATGATGATAATGATGACGTTGATGTTGAAGTAGACGTTGAATTGTGATCAACTAGTTTAGTTGATAAAATTAATGGAGATGAAAGTGATGCAAATGAAGCAGGTATTGAGTCCAAAACAACAGAGGAACCGCATTGCAGTAATTCATCATGTAAAGAATTATTTTCTTTTACTGCTTTTGAATTCTCTAAGGATTTAATAGATTTTGAATCGATAACATCATGCGTCAATTTATTTGAATATTCAACTGTTTTTGAATTAATCGGGTTGAAAGTAAAAGCATTTTGAAAATTACTGTATTTAACTGGTTCATCCGTTTGAGTCCATACATCTTTTGAATTTTGACATAGATACATTTGGTTGTATCTAAAAGTATCAAAAGATCTAGCAAAACTAGGATCTACTTTGACACCCATATTAAAAATTTCTTTTCTTAGTGATCCAATTTCTCCATTTAAATTTTTTGAGAAATCATTTGTCTGGCTGAACTTTGAGGCGAAGAGTTCTTGAAATTGGAGATTAATTGAAGATTTAAGCTCATTCGTCAAAGTTTTTATTGATTCACTAGTATTATTTAATATGGTAAGAAGCTCTTCTATTTTTGGAATTGATTGCTGCGACAAAGAAGCTTTTTGTTTGGCAGACGTTCTGCTCAAAGATGCATTAAGAACTCGGCCGAACTCGTAGTCCTTTGCCATCTCGTTAAATGACGCCGAATTACATTTGATTGTGTCATTACATTTTGATGCAGGACTCGCATATTCATCTTTATTATTCTTAAATGACGTTTTAACATCATTAATGCCGTTTCAGCGGCAGGAGGAGCTTTTTTCGGCAGTTCTCCTAAAGTTATGCAATAAAATTGTCTTTTAAGTATTTTAAATTAAGCTTAGCGGATAGAATATCAGTTATGTTTAAATTTCAAATTAAAACAAAAATAAGCTTAAACTAGTTTGAGTCTTTGAGTATTTAAAATTAAGCTTGGTTGTTAGGATATCAGTTATGTTTAAATTTCAAATTAAGATATTGTGCTTATTGTTCTTAATTAAATATGAAAAGTTTACAACTACTGCTCAATGGAATAATGCCCCCAAGCATATGTTTTTTTATTATCTTCAGTTACATGTCTTTTATTATCTAATGAACTTAAAGCTACTTAAAGCTATTTAAATTTTGTGTATAAATTGTATGTAAATATGATCTAAATATTTTCATTTCTTTAAAACAAGTTTCATTTTTTAACAAACAATTTTTATAATTATCTAATGTTAAAAAATTGACAGCATATTTCTTTATTCCTTTAACTTTTTTAATAGTTTTATTTTCATATATTTGAAGGAAATACATTTTAGATTTTAATCCAATAAATTCAGAAACAATTTTTCCATTAAATTCATCTTTAAAACGAGGAAGTGTGTAGTAGAGTAGATTGTGTCAACTCTGGGATACCCGTATGACCGTAGTATAAACATTATAATATCATCCGATTAATTACTTTTGGCAAAATTTCAAACACACAGTTTTATTAGATGTAGTGTAATGCTCATATAAAAGAAGGAGTTGTATGGCACTTACTCGAACCCTCTGCAGTAGACCAAGCTAATTCTGCTGTAACTTTGGCCGTTACACTAAACTATTTTTAGCAAAATTTCAGACACCCAGCTTCATTAGGTGTAGTGTAATGCTCATATATAAAAAGGAGTTGTATGGCAGCTACTCGAACCCTCTGCAGTAGACCAACCAAATTTTGCAGAAACTTTGGCCATTACACTAAACAATTTTTGGCAAAATTTCAGACACCCAGCTTCATTAGGTGGAGAGTAATGCTCATATAAAATAAGAAGTTGTATGGCAGCTACTCGAACCCACTCCACTAGACCAACCAAATTTTGCAGAAACTTTTGCCATAAAACTAAACTACTTTTGGCAAAATTTCAGACACGCAGCTGTAATAGGTACAGAGTAATGCTCATATAAAAAAAGAAGTTGTATGGCAGCTACCCGAACCCATGGACCAAAATGGCTGGATTTAAATAGCGATGACGGCTATTGCAAAAAAAATGAATTTGCGAAAATTTCAAGTTCCTAGCTCCTTTAGTTTTTGAGTTATCGTGCGGACGGACGACGGACGGACGGACATATATAGCTAATTCGATTTATTTTTCGATTCTGATCCGATCCGTACACTTGAGTCTATATCTACCCCCCCTCCTTCTCTGCGTCACAAACGTAATGGCAAAATTTATTATACTCTTTGACTATATAGTCATACGGGTATAAAGACCTAGAACTTTTTTATTCATTAGAGGAAAATTAAATAAATTGTCAGATGGATAATTTGATGTATCAAAACGTCAGCATAAAAATCATCTGTCTGTATAGTATAAATGAAACTGTCAGTGTATGTATAATTTAAAAAAAACCTTACTACCATATTTAGGTTTAATATAATCATAATTAAAATCAAACATAAGAATTTTAGATTGTTCGAGTACCGTAAATCTAAAATATATAGGTTTGTCCTAACATATATTTGTATGATTAAGCTGAATGGCTATCAAGTTTTCAGTAAATCTAGAGTGACTATGATAATTTGGTTTTGCTATAAACGCTCGAGCACCCAAATGTCTTCCTTGACTTTCCCAAGAGGTAGCTATTTTGACAATTTTTCTTTTATCTACATTTTCCATTGTTTTACCAAAAACAGCATTATTCATTAATTTAAAATAATCTTTTTCAAAAGCATTTTTAGCCATTAACCTGTGTGCGTTATTTAAATCAATATATTTTTTTAACCAATTGCTTTGTGTGAATTTTAGTACTCTATAAATTTTTTTGAGAACCAAGCCGTTTCGAAGACACTGTTTTAAGTTTCGATAATGGATAATATATTTGCGTTTGTTTGTTAAGTCAACTAACAGTTTAGGAATTTTACCTTTCGGTGGAACTTTGTTTTCAGCGCAAAAAGGAAAATCATTGTGCAAATCATGTAAATGTTTAGGGTAATCTAAATCCACTTCTCAAACGTAACCAGTTTGCGAATCATCGGGAACTGAAAGCACATCAATATTTTCAGGAGTATCAACCCACTGAAAATCTTTATGAGGTAAATATTGGATCATTACCCATCCATATAAATTGTTGGCATTTCATATACTATATATTTGGAAGGTTCGTTTTTTTTATAAGATTCCCCCATAAATTTATTATTTGCCACTGAATATCTAAGTGAGCGCCACCACGTATTTGGAATTTTAGTGCTCACTTAAAAGTTAACAACTCTAATTTTATATCAGTGTATTTTAACATAGCCGCCCATGACAAACCTTGTGTAGTGTAAAAATTTGCAGGATCTAATGAATAAATTTTGGAGCATATTTTTCGAAAGTTTTCAAAACATCAATCAAAATAAATACATCTGTTTTAAGGTAAAATTTAAGATAGTCCCATAAATTTTGACATTTAAACGTATTCCATACATTAACTGCGTGAATGTAGTCTTCTTTGGAACATGGTGTATTTGTCATTTGATTGGTAAAATTATCTTGTGGCGGTAAACATGTTTCGTCAAGTCGTTCAATGGTATTTAAATACTCATAGGGAAAAACTGCCTTTCATAAGTTAAGAGTCATAAGTTTAAATTTTTCATTATTATTGAATTCTTTTTTTATATGAATCAAATCGTTTTTATTTAAATTTTTACACAATGAATCAAGGCTAGAAGCCATAAATCTGAAGCTATCGAGAAAACGTAAATAAAATGAATGATTATTATCTATTGTAATTTTTTTAGATAATGAAATATAACGTTCTTTATCCAAAGGAATGACACCAATATGTCCATTCACTTTGTTTAGTTCGTTAAATAAAAGATGACAATCATAGCCAGAAAAATTGTGAAAAAATATTGGGAAAAAATTTGATCGTCTATACAATAAGTTGCAATAAGAATGAGCAGGACCTCTATAACGGCGAGTAAAGTGGCAATGTTCTCATATTCTATTATTAAAATCTAAATGCTTACCACATATATGACACGTTTCTTGAACCAATTGTTGTAGCTGCTCATCCAGTGTTAGCGGATTTATCGGTAAATTCATAAAAAAGGTTGAATATAATTCACTGCATGTTTCTGCCAATGATTGGATAAATTCCTTAGCACAGTTAGCTCCAACAAATTCTTTGAAATAGCTTAGACCATCATCAAAAGAACATTTAATGTAGTAAGAGAAAGCTACTGGAACATGTTGATGAATGTTTGTTGTTGAAGACATCGTGGAATCAGAATTTCATCTTGCAATAGGTTGTAAAATACTCTCAGCATCGGCATAAATAACAAAAGGTGTTTTCAATTGTTGTTGATAATTCTTAAACTCCAGTGTATTTTTTTCAACAGACTTATAAATCTTGGTAAATGTTTTATGTAAACAAAATGAAGTTTTTCATCTCTTTCCAAAAGCAATAAATTGACATGAAATTTTTTTTCACATTTTGTCAAATAAAATGGCCCTACAACCTCATATTTCTTATTAATGACTTCCAATCCAAACAAATTTATGCTTATGTCATTATTAAGTTCTTCGAATAAATTTAGTTCAGACGATTTAGTTGGAAATTGCATATTGCCAAAATTAAGTTGTAAAACATCACCAAACTCAAGCTTGACTATGGGTTGAGAAATGTCACTAATTTTGTATGAAGATGTTCGTTTTGCACTTTCAGTGCAAGTTTATAATGCTGATACTAAACTCCACTTAAAACAGAAGTTATCGTTATAGTGGATATTAATGCAGGCTTTTTTAACTTCTATGTTTTTTGGTAACTTATTATAACTAGAAACGTGGATTGGTTCATATTTATTAATATTTATTTCCACGTGTAAAATTCTAATCAACCCCCAGCCACTATCCTTTTCTTGGAAGTCTTCTGCTTGTTGTTGAATAACGTCTTTAGCATTTTTAAAAAAATCATTAAGATCGTCTGCTTGTGTAAATGCTTAACATTCGAGTTTGAAAAGATTTGATTGATATATTTTCAAACTCTTCTTCTGTTGGTTTTATATATTCACCGGAAAGTTCCAGATTCGCCTTAATGACATTGTGCTTTTTTAGTGATGGTCTCAACAATTCAATGATATCGGTACGAGCCTTTTCTAAAAAGTGTGATGGGTTTAATACGCCTTCATCATCATTATCTCTAATAAATGTTTCTAGTCTATTTTGAAAACATTCATTAATACACCTAACATTAGTTTTAATGACTTCTGCTGCATTTTTCTTATGTTCATTTGTCCGAATGTGGTAATACCACAAATTATTTGAGATGGCTGCTTTGAACTTCTTGCAAAATTTTGTATTTTCATAACTTTCTCTGTGGTTTTTTAAATGTTCTAATAAATTTTTTTTTCTACCAAATGCTTTTTCACATAAATCACATTTATGTTTTAATTATACATTTATTGTACATTTATGGCTTTTTAGATTGTCCGGCCTTATGAAAACTTTTTTGCACTCATTGCATTCCGATTTAATTTTTTTATTTGCTGAACTCATTTTTAGTTTTTTTGTTTGTTTTAATTTGAGTAAAAATTATTTGGTAACTGAAATGGATTATAACATAAGATCAGATATATATACTTTTAAAAACCACCGGGTATTTACTTATTTTTTGGCACCGCACAGCTGCAACAGCCTTCACAACTTTTTAATTTATATGATATTTTTCAAAATATTGCAACAATGTTGTATCGTATTAGAATTTTAACTTTAAAAAACAAACGAAAAAAAAAATTGCATAAATCCAACTCTTTACCCTTGTCAACTTTTTAATTTATATTATATTTTTCAAATACTGCAACAATGTTGTATCGTATTAGAATTTTAACTTTAAAAAACAAGCAAAAAAAAAAAATTGTATAATTGCATAATGAGTTAGTTAGTTGGTTTTTATTTTATTTTTTATATGAGTAGGGAAGTCATATATAAAGTTTTTCATATATAAGAACAACAATTTTTCTTTACTATTATTAAAAACTAGCAAATTTACCCGGCGTTGCCCGGAAGCTTGCAAATTGTAAAAAAGCAAGTTTCAGCCAATTTTTTGAAATACTACTTTGCCTATAAATGCCACAAAAAAATATTTGTGTAGTTCCGTTAACCCATCGTGGCACAACAGCTTTTTATAGGTTTTTTCGTTGCTTTGTTATATATTAGAAATGATTTAACAGAATAACTTCAAATTTCGTATATGTGTTCTTCTTTGAAAATGAAGTTCAATTTACTAACAGACTTGGAAGTTGTTAACCCCTGCCGACCCGACGATTGTTCAAAAAAAAATTTGTAAGTAAATTACGTCCAATTTTTGAAAGTAGGTACAACTTCTTTGAATTAGGGGAATACTTAAAAAAAAGGTTTGTCGAGTTCTTTTAATCGAATGCGAAACAAAAACTTTAAAAAACAGTTTGCAAAACAATTTGAACGATTATCTCTAATTTTTCTATACATGGTGCTTCTTGACAATTTGGTGCTCCTTGACGATAGAGTTGAGGATGGTAGGTTTCCGGTGAATAATGTTAACTGAATTAAAATGACTATAGGTCAAAAGGGAATTTTCTTGAATTGCCAACGTTTGAATAAAATATAGTCGATGGTTTAGAAAAGGTTTAAAAATTTACTTTTCAACTTATATTTTGTTTAGTCCTGAAAGTTGTAATACGCTCTTCCTCGTTTTTTTCTGATTTTATGAGAGAAATGTAGGCTTATTTTTTGAAAAAACTGTTTTGAAATACTATGTATTTAAGTATTATATATAACAAATTCAATTTTTTGAGTTTTAGATTTCATTTGAAGAAAACTGAAAATTTCATTGAATCTTTGTTCAAAACGCACAAACAGGTCAAAACCAAATTAACCCTGTGGGTTTTAATTAAAATGCTGGTACAAAATTTTCAATAAAATACTTTTAATCGTATAAGAAAATAAAATATATAGAAAACTTCATAGCGTCGTCGTGGAAAATGGGTTAATCGAACTTAACTAAAACTTTTTGCAGCCTCTCTTTTAGACTACAAAATCAACCTGTGAAATTGGACACAAATCGAGAACACAAAATTTTTTGAAAGTCCGCCAGGCCGAAATGGGTTAATTTATTCCAACCAAATTTATACAACTAAATGCGGTTGCTAAGAGGAACATTTGTGCAAAATTTCAAGTCAATCGGTCAAACCGTTTTGACTCGACATCAAAAACATTGAAAAAGCTTCTTCGCACCCTCGTGCCCAAATGGGTTAACCGAACTCAACAAAAATTTGTGCCAGACTTTATTTTCGACTGCGAAACCACCTTGTAAAATTGGACACAAATCGGAAACACAAAATTTTTTGGAAGCCCGCCAGGCCGAAATGGGTTAAATAATTCCAACCAAATTTATGCAACTAATTGCGGTTGCTAAGAGGAACATTTGTGCAAAATGTTAAGTCAATCGGTCAAACTGTTTCGGCTCGAAATCAAAAACATTGAAAAAGCTTCATTGCGCCCTCGTGCCCAAACGGGTTAACCGAATCCAACAAAAATTTGTGCCAGCCTCTCTTTTTGACTGCAAAACCACCCTGTAAAATTGGACACAAATCGGAAACACAAAATTTTTTGGAAGCCCGCCGGGCCGAAAGGAGTTAATTTATTCCAACCAACTTTATACCATTAATTCCGTGTAATAAGAAGAACATTCGTGCAAAATTTCAAGTGAATCGGTTAAACAGTTTCGACTCGACATCAAAAAAACGAAAAAGCTTAAAACGACTCTGGAGCCGCAACCTGTTGACTTATAAAAATGCGATATAGCCTATGTCACCCCCCGGACTCCCAAAATTATTCCTCTAAAATTTGGTGTCAATCGGACCAGTGGTTTTCACGTGAATCCTGGACAAACAAACAAACAAACAAATTTTCTTC
Organism: Dolichopus griseipennis; assembly: GCA_963082915.1. Taxonomy (NCBI): domain Eukaryota; kingdom Metazoa; phylum Arthropoda; class Insecta; order Diptera; family Dolichopodidae; genus Dolichopus; species Dolichopus griseipennis. Next base: position 302,176,112 of record OY720441.1, on the reverse strand, counting down.
TTTATATATTAGACTAGCAGATTTACCCGGCGTTGCCCGGGAGCTTGCCAATTGTAAAAACGCAAGCTTCAGCCAATTTTTTGAAATACTACTTTGCTTATAAATGAAGCCACAAAAAAATATTTGTGGAGTTCCGTTAACCCATCGTGGCCCAACAGCTTTTTATAGGTTTTTTCGTTACTTTGTTATATATTAGAAATGATTTAACCGATTAACTTCAAATTTTGTATATTTGTTCTTCTTTGAAAATGAAGTTCAATTTACTAACAGACTTGGAAGTTGTTAACCCCTGTCGACCCGACGATTGTTCAAAAAAAAATTTGTAAGTAAATTACGTCCAATTTCTAAAAGTAGGTACAACTTCTTTGAATTAGGGGAATGCTTAAAAAAATGTTTTGTCGAGTTCTTTTAACCGATTGCGAAACAAAAACTTTAAAAAAAAGTTTGAACGATTATCTCTAATTTTTCTATACATGGTGCTTCTTGAGAATTTGGTGCTCCTTGACGATAGAGTTGAGGATGTTAGGTTCCCGGCGAATAATGTTAACTGAATTAAAATGACTATTGGTCAAATGGGGATACTAAGTTTGCCATTATGTCATTATACTATGTCAATAGTAGTTATCTTGAATTGCCAACGTTTGAATAAAATATAGTCGATGGTTTAGAAAAGATTTAAAAATTTGCTTTTCAACTTATATTTTGTTTAGTACTCACCTGAAAGTTGTAATACGCTCTTCCTCGTTTTTTTATGATTTGATGAGAGAAATGTAGGCTTATTTTTTGGAAAAACTGTTTTAAAATACTATGTTTTTCAGCATTATATATAAGAAATTGAATTTTTTGATTTTTAAATTTCATTTGAAGAAAACTGAAAATTTCATTGAATCTTTGTTCAAAACGCACAAACAGGTCAAAACCAAATTAACCATGTGGGTTTTAATTACAATGTTGGCACAAAATTTTCAATAAAATACTTTTAATCGTATAAGAAAATAAAATTTATAGAAAACTTCATGGCGTCGTCGTGGAAAACGGGTAATCGAATTAACTAAAACTTTTTGCAGCCTCTCTTTAGACTGCAAAATCAACCTGTAAAATTGGACACAAATCGAAAACACAATATTTTTTGAAAGACCGCCAGGCCGAAATGGGTATAATTATTCCAACCAAATTTATATAACTAATTGCGGTTGCTAAGAGGAACATTTGTGCAAAATTTCAAGTCAATTTGTCAAACGGTTTTGACTCGAAATGAAAAACATTGAAAAAGCTTCTTTGCGCCCTCATGCCCAAACGGGTTAACCGAACTCAACAAAAATTTGTGCCAGACTCTATTGTCGACTGCGAAACCACCTTGTAAAATTGGACACAAATCGGAAATACAAAATTTTTTGGAAGCCCGCCACGTCGAAATGGGTTAAATTATTCCAACCAAATTTATACAACTAATTGCGGTTGCTAAGAGGAACATTTGTGCAAAATTTCAAGTCAATCGGTCAAACCACTTTGACTCGACATCAAAAACATTGAAAAAGCTTCATTGGCACAAGCCCTCGTGCCCAAACGGGTTAACCGAACCCAACAAAAATTTGTGCCAGCCTTTCTTTTCGACTGCAAAACCACCCTGTAAAATTGGACACAAATCGGAAACAAATAATTTTTTGGAAGCCCGCCGGGCCAAAATGGGTTAATATTTTAGAACCATCTTTATACAACTAATTCCGTTTGCTAAGAGGAAGATTTGTGCAAAATTTCAAGTTAATCGATCAAAACGTTTCGACTCGACATCAAAAAAACGAAAAAGCTTAAAACGGCTCTGGAGCCGCAACCTGTTGACTTATAAAAATGCGACATAGCCTATGTCACACCCCGGGCTCCCAGAATTACTCCTTTAAAATTATGTGACAATCGGACCAGTGGTTTTCACGTGAATCCTGGACAAACAAACAAACAAACAAATTTTCTTCTTTATATATTAGACTAGCAGATTTACCCGGCGTTGCCCGGAAGCTTGAAAATTGTAAAAAAGCAAGTTTCAGCCAATTTTTTGAGATACTACTTTGCCTATAAATGCCACAAAAAAATATTTGTGGAGTTCCGTTAACCCATCGTGGCCCAACAGCTTTTTATAGGTTTTTTCGTTGCTTTGCTATATATTAGAAATGATTTAACAGATTAACTTCAAATTTCGTATATGTGTTCTTCTTTGAAAATGAAGTTCAATTTACTAACAGACTTGAAAGTTGTTAACCCCTGCCGACGATTGTTCAAAAAAAAATTTGTAAGTAAATTACGTCCAATTTTTGAAAGTAGGTACAACTTCTTTGAATTAGGGGAATACTTAAAAAAAAGGTTTGTCGAGTTCTTTTAATCGATTGCGAAACAAAAACTTTAAAAAACAGTTTGCAAAACAATTTGAACGATTATCTCTAGTTTTTCTATACATGCTGCTTCTTGACAATTTGGTGCTCCTTGACGATATAGTTGAGGATGGTAGGTTTCCGGTGAACAATGTTAACTGAATTAAAATGACTATAGGTCAAAAGGGGATTTTCTTGAATTGCCAACGCTTGAATAAAATATAGTTGATGGTTTAGAAAAGGTTTAAAAATTCGCTTTTCAACTTATATTTTGTTTAGTACTCACCTGAAAGTTGTAATACGCTCTTCCTCGTTTTTTTATGATTTTATAAGAGAAATGTAGGCTTATTTTTTGGAAAAACTGTTTTAAAATACTATGTATTTAAGCATTATATATAACAAATTGAATTTTTTGATTTTTAGATTTCATTTGAAGAAAACTGAAAATTTCATTGAATCTTTGTTCAAAACGCACAAACAGGTCAAAACCAAATTAACCCTGTGGGTTTTAATTAAAATGCTGGTACAAAATTTTCAATAAAATACTTTTAATCGTATAAGAAAATAAAATATATAGAAAACTTCATATCATCGTCGTGGAAAATGGGTTAATCGAACTTAACTAAAACTTTTTGCAGCCTCTCTTTTAGACTACAAAATCAACCTGTAAAATTGGACACAAATCGAAAACACAAAATTTTTTGAAAGTCCGCCAGGCCGAAATGGGTTAATTTATTCCAACCAAATTTATACAACTAAATGCGGTTGCTAAGAGGAACATTTGTGCAAAATTTCAAGTCAATCGGTCAAACAGTTTTGACTCGACATCAAAAACATTCAAAAAGCTTCTTTGCACTCTCGTGCCCGAACGGGTTAACCGAACTCAACAAAAATTTGTCCCAGACTTTATTTTCGACTGCGAAACCACCTTGTAAAATTGGACACAAATCGGAAACACAAAATTTTTTGGAAGCCCGCCAGGCCGAAATGGGTTAAATTATTCCAACCAAATTTATGCAACTAATTGCGGTTGCTAAGAGGAACATTTGTGCAAAATTTCAAGTCAATCGGTCAAACTGTTTCGGCTCGACATCAAAAACATTGAAAAAGCTTCATTACGCCCTCGTGCCCAAACGGGTTAACCGAACCCAACAAAAATTTGTGCCAGCCTCTCTTTTTGACTGCAAAACCACCCTGTAAAATTGGACACAAATCGAAAACACAAAATTTTTTGGAAGCCAGCCGGGCCGAAAGGGGTTAATTTATTCCAACCAGTTTTATACCATTAATTCCGTGTAATAAGAAGAACATTCGTGCAAAATTTCAAGTGAATCGGTCAAACCGTTTCGACTCGACATCAAAAAAACGAAAAAGCTTTAAACGGCTCTGGAGCCGCAACCTGCTGACTTATAAAAATGCGACAAAGCCTATGTCACCCCCCGGACTCCCAAAATTATTCCTCTAAAATTTGGTGTCAATCGGACCAGTGGTTTTCACGTGAATCCTGGACAAACAAACAAACAAATAAACAAACAAATTTTCTTCTTTATATATTAGACTAGCAGATTTACCCGGCGTTGCCCGGAAGCTTGCAAATTGTAAAAACGCAAGCTTCAGCCAATTTTTTGAAATACTACTTTGCTTATAAATGAAGCCACAAAAAAATATTTGTGGAGTTCCGTTAACCCATCGTGGCCCAACAGCTTTTTATAGGGTTTTTCGTTGCTTTGTTATATATATTAGAAATGATTTAACCTTATAACTTCAAATTTTGTATATGTGCTCTTCTTTGAAAATGAAGTTCAATTTACTAACAGACTTGGAAGTTGTTAACCCCTGTCGACCCGACGATTGTTCAAAAAAAAATTTGTAAGTAATTTCTGAAAGTAGGTACAACTTCTTTGAATTAGGGGAATGCTTAAAAAAATATTTTGTCGAGTTCTCTTTTAACCGATTGCGAAACAAAAACTTTAAAAAACAGTTTGAACGATTATCTCTAATTTTTCTATACATGGCGCTTCTTGAGAATTTGGTGCTCCTTGACGATAGAGTTGAGGATGTTAGGTTCCCGGCGAATAATGTTAACTGAATTAAAGTGACTATTGGTCAAATGGGGATACTAAGTTTGCCATTATGTCATTATACTATGTCAATAGTATAGTTATCTTGAATTGCCAACGCTTGAATAAAATATAGTCGATGGTTTAGAAAAGGTTTAAAAATTCGCTTTTCAACTTATATTTTGTTTAGTACTCACCTGAAAGTTGTAATACGCTCTTCCTCGTTTTTTTATGATTTGATGAGAGAAATGTAGGCTTATTTTTTGGAAAAACTGTTTTAAAATACTATGTTTTTAAGCATTATATATAAGAAATTGAATTTTTTGATTTTTAGATTCATTTGAAGAAAACTGAAAATTTCATTGAATCTTTGTTCAAAACGCACAAACAGGTCAAAACCAAATTAACCATGTGGGTTTTAATTAAAACGTTGGTACAAAATTTTCAATAAAATACTTTTAATCGTATAAGAAAATAAAATTTATAGAAAACTTCATGGCGTCGTCGTGGAAAACGGGTTAATCGAATTAACTAAAACTTTTTGCAGCCTCTCTTTAGACTACAAAATCAACCTGTAAAATTGGACACAAATCGAAAACACAAAATTTTTTTAAAGTCCGCCAGACCGAAATGGGTTAAATTATTCCAACCAAATTTATACAACTAATTGCGGTTGCTAAGAGGAACATTTGTGCAAAATTTCAAGTCAATTTGTCAAACGGTTTTGACTCGAAATCAAAAATATTGAAAAAGCTTCTTTGCGCCCTCGTGCCCAAACGGGTTAACCGAACTCAACAAAAATTTGTGCCAGACTCTATTGTCGACTGCGAAACCACCTTGTAAAATTGGACACAAATCGGAAATACAAAATTTTTTGGAAGCCCGCCACGTCGAAATGGGTTAAATTATTCCAACCAAATTTATACAAATAATTGCGGTTGCTAAGAGGAACATTTGTGCAAAATTTCAAGTCAATCGGTCAAACCGTTTTGACTCGACATCAAAAACATTGAAAAAGCTTCATTGGGCCCTCGTGCCCAAACGGGTTAACCGAACCCAACAAAAATTTGTGCCAGCCTTTCTTTTCGACTGCAAAACCACCCTGTAAAATTGGACACAAATCGGAAACAAATAATTTTTTGGAAGCCCGCCGGGCCGAAATGGGTTAATATTTTCGAACCATCTTTATACAACTAATTCCGTTTGCTAAGAGGAAGATTTGTGCAAAATTTCAAGTCAAACGGTCAAACTGTTTCGGCTCGACATCAAAAACATTGAAAAAGCTTCATTACGCCCTCGTGCCCAAACGGGTTAACCGAACCCAACAAAAATTTGTGCCAGCCTCTCTTTTTGACTGCAAAACCACCCTGTAAAATTGGACACAAATCGGAAACACAAAATTTTTTGGAAGCCTGCCGGGCCGAAAGGGGTTAATTTATTCCAACTAACTTTATACCATTAATTCCGTTTAATAAGAAGAACATTCGTGCAAAATTTCAAGTTAATCGGTCAAACCGTTTCGACTCGACATCAAAAAAACGAAAAAGCTTAAAACGGCTCTGGAGCCGCAACCTGTTGACTTATAAAAATGCGACATAGCCTATGTCACCCCCCGGGCTCCCAGAATTTTTCCTTTAAAATTTTGTGACAATCGGACGAGTGGTTTTCACGTGAATCCTGGACAACCAAACAAACAAACAAACAAACAAATTTTCTTCTTTATATATTAGATTATTTACTTTATTATGAGCACATAATATTACAAAATAAAACAAACAATATGGTAAGATATTTGTTTTTATGGTAAGATATTTGGTCCGAAAACGGTCTGTGAAGGTCCAAAACGGTCTGTGAAGGTCCGAAACGGTGTGTGAAGGTCCGAAACGGTGTGTGAAGGTCCGAAATGGTCTGTGAAGTCCGTTAATAGTTTTAAAAATGTACTGCTCTATAGTGTATCTAGGTATCCCCACATTTGTTTATGAAATCAGAGTTATAAATAAAAGGTTAGGTTATTAGTTTTTTTTATTATAATAAAGAACAAAATGAATAGCAACAACAACAAAACAGTGGTAGCAGAAAAGCTATAGTTGATTTACCTTTTGTTATTGGAAATAACAAACAATATTTTTTGAAAGAATTTTCTTTGATAGCTGATGGTTCTCTAATACCAGTGTTTTTTATATTTAAAGCACCGTACTCATTTGAAGAGTTAAATAGTGATGTTAAACGACAAAATGAGTACAACAAAAAGAACATTAATAACATGGATTGGAATGATGGTTTTATAGAGTATTTAAAAGTTAAAAATGTCTTTGAGGAACATTTAACAACTATATTTGATGTTGTTTATGTAAAAGGTCTTAAAAAAAAACAATTTTTAGACACTTTTATTTCAAATTCAGTAAAAGTTATCAATTTAGATAACAAAATTCCATCTCTACAGAAACTAATAAATTACATCACCATTTGCCCTCACCATCATAATACAAAAAAATTTGTTGCGAAGATGTGCTGTAAAAAATTGTATAACCTTGTATTTAATAAAAGATAATAATAATTGGCTTTAAAAAATATTTGTTTTATTTATTGTTGCACAATATATTTTTTCAGACATAAACAATGGTATTTCATAAAATAGTCTAAAATAATTACACTGAGCTATATGTAAATTCATAGAAATATAAAAATCTTCTTGTTCCAATTTCAGTTTATTCCTTTCAATACATCTGTCGAAATACTTGAATACATATTCCCGCACATTTAATTCAGCTCCATTATTATATGACATCACTGCTTGTATAAAGTCCAACATAAGGCAAAAGCGGGTGTACTCATCTAGTTCCAATGTTAGTTTTTTAGTTTGTTCTGTATGATTGAATTTGAGTGGAAATTTATTTGAATTTAATTTAGGTTGAATATTTGTAAAATCTACATAAAAAGCATGCCACTGCAAATAATTCATCTCTCTAATGACTTTGCGGTGACGTTGCAAAATTATTGTTGCAACTAAATTTTCAACATTAAATCCAATTTGTATTTTTATTGTTTGTTTTTTATCCAAATAGTAAATATAGCTTAATAAAAGATTTTTTTTTGTGCTTCGTCGTGATCGTTGTTTATTTGTTTTTCGATAAATACTTCAGCATTTGATGTTGGCTCCATGTTTTTTTTTAAACTGTTAAAGTTTTATAACTAGAAAGTTTTGTATTTATAGTTTTTATCGTATACATTTTTTGAAAATTTTGCGAAACATTATTTGTATTTTTTTATCGTTTTTGGGTGGGGATGACATTGTGTTAAATAAATTAATAAAATTTTTCATGCTCTTTCATTTACATCGCATCCATAAATATACACAAAAATATTGTCCACAGACTGATGTAAGGTTACTTTGTAAACGCTAATTGTTGAAAACAAAACATTTTGATTGATTTTGTAGAAATTTCACAATCTCATTGTGGAATGGTGAATTTCCAAATGAATCAAAATATTCAATACAGTCTTAAACTGGCACGAAAATTGCTAACCAATGTGTTCCTTTTTCGGTAGAAGTGTCGGTGTTTATTACTAAAATACCAGGTTTTGAAATATTTTTCGGTATTTGATCAAGAGCAAAAACACCTTTAAACAATTTACTTGTGACACTATTACATTTCAGCGCTTTCGTTATCTGAAATGTATTAATTTTTTTGTAAACGAGAAATATCAATTAGCTGAGTATTTCCACTTATGTATGCCGTTAAAAATTCAACTTTAAGTTTACCATTTGTGAACACTATATCGAATTTTTCAAGCAAATTTATTAAATTATTAGTTGTTTTTTCATTGTCCATATGTCCAAAAGAGTAATTCTTGATGTCTGTTCTTTTTAAATCTTTGGTTGGGAATTTATACTTTAATTCCTTTACAATAGTTTTACATTTTTCCAGCCACAGCTAGTTTTTTAACAAATATTGTATTGTTATCTTTCGTACAGAATGATAAATCTACTAGAGCGTATGCCATTTTCAAAAAAATAAAGATGCTACGCTAAGCTTCCTTTTATATGTTTACATAGACGTTGCGATTTTTATCAATTTCGATACTGGCATCGAATTCTGCAAACACAATACATGTTAATGTTGAAGTTAATGGAGAACTGAGTCTTGCTTCAATCTTTACTACTCCCTGGTTTAATAAACTTTGACATGTATCAGTTCCAGAACCATCTGGTGATAAATCAAAAGCTAGTATGTATTGTATTATCTTTTGAAAATAGATTTTTTGAAATGTGATGGCCTTTATCAGAATGATGTATACCTGTTCCGCTAAATAATGTTAAATATGCACGAGAATTGGAATTGTTATTCGATGTAAAACTGGTTTCAATTGCAGAGTTTGGTGTAGGCACTCCATTCACATATAATTGAAATTGTGTGAGATTTCGATGATCGAAATGGTATGGATTTTTTGATCTTTTACCATTAAAATTTTCATTATTAACCATACAAAATAAAAGATCTTTTCGTATTTGCCCTATAAATATTATCCAATGATATGTTGGATGTGTTAGCTGGAATTGTAAATGTTTTGATTGCACTTCTCGTATTAAAATATTTTGCGTTAGCCTTAGCCAAAACAGTATTATGTGCTATTAATATGCTAGGAGTAATTGTTAAATGTTTCATGTATAATGTAGCTTCAAGAATTTTTAAATATCTTTCGTCTGAATAATTGGAAAATAGAAAAAAATCTTGTTGAAAAAATCTGAAAAAAATTTTCCCATTAATTCTAGGTACTATTGTAGAATTATTGTATAATTTTTGCCTTGATTTAGAACCAGAATTGTTAAAATCATTTACATTTGGTTTATCCGATTCCCAACCAGATGCTTCCAGATGTGTTTGACTGGAATCTGTACCATAATTTAGTAAAGTAGTTAAGTATGCTTTATAATGGTATAATGAGTCTGACGGAGTGATGTTTTTTCCATTTAAAGTTACATTACATTGTTTAATTAAAGAGTGTAATAAATTATTTACAACACTGGGCTGCGGGGCTGCTTTTGCATCAGCTCCGGTTCCTACTTTATCATTTGCACTACAAACTGATCCATCTTTTTTTAATATTTGAATTTTAAATTTGATGTAGTTTGACGATAAATCTCGATATGTATATTCATTTCCAAGCGAAACAAATTCAATAGTTGATGGTGACGCCTCTAAAGAAGCTAAAGGATTGTATGCTACCTCTTTTGAACGCAATATACTTGTTTGTACTGATAATGATGCAAAAAGATCAACTTCAGATTTCATACACTCCATATTTAATTTAATATATCAGAGGTTTTAATTTGCCTTTTTCGTCGTTTCGACTTTAAATGTGTCTTTTTAGAAACTGCTCGTCGTTTTATACTGCTTCGTCTTTTTATGGCTTTTCACCTTCCACCATACATCGAATGCAGTTGATTAACTACTGATTTTCTTAGATTTTTCATGCCACCTTTACTTTGATCAATTACAGTTTCTTTTATGTTTGCACCAGATGCTATATCATTCAAAATAATTTTACTTGTGTTCACAGCCTCTGTTTTAATTAAGTTCCAACCTGATGTAAAAACTGGCTTTAAGTAACGAATTAAACTTCCGAATATATTTCCAAAACCACGACCTCTTTGAATAGCTGGACAAAATTGTAATAGAGGTCCAATATCGTTGATTCCTCTACCTACTTGAGAGGAATAATATTCCACGTAAGCTCTTTCCATGTTTGATATGATATCATATTTGAGTAGTAGTATTTATATTGATTTTTTTTTTTTTTTGTTTTTTTTGACATGCTAACTAAACGCTAGGAATGGATTCCTGTATACATAATATGTAGGTTTAGTTGGAAAGGGAAGGAAAGTAGGATATTAGAGGGAAATTAGGAGGTAGGTTGAAAATGAATCTAAAAAGATTCGTTTTGAATTTATGCAAGTTGTAGTATGGGACATTATTAGAAGAGGGGAACACATTATATGGAAGCATGTTCCACATCTTAGCAGTTCTCACGACAAATGAGTTTCCATAACCAGTTTTAAACCATCTTGGAATTTCCACGGTGTAGAAATGAGCACTTGCTGCTCCTCTGGTGTTACGTTGGAATTGTTTAAGAGGAGGCATAATTGACTTTAGTTCAATAGAGCAAGTGTCATTACCTACAAGATATCTATAAAACAGAGAAATCGCTCCAATATTTCGACGAGAGCTAAGAGGAGTATGTGTTACTTGTTCGACAGGGTCGCCTATTAGGCGTAAGGCACGATTTTCAATTTTGTCGAGGTAACTCAAAGAAGTTTGGGATGCGCCAACCCAAATGTGGGAGTTATACTCCATCTTAGGTCGAATATAGGCTTTATAGATATTAGACAGATCCTTAGGAGAGAAATATGTTTTGCAACGTGACAGGAAACCCAAACATTTGGCAGCATTCTTAGCTATATCAAAAATATGCTCATTCCACAGCATTTTTTGATTTAGCTGCAAACCTAAAATGCTTAGATTGTCTGATCGTTTAATATTTTCACCTTGGAATCGTAGAATCGGGTTAATCTGATTTCTCATGCAGGAAATCAGACAGCTTTGAGTTTTTGAAGTATTAAACTCAACTCTATTACTTTTACTCCAATCAGCTATTTTGGCTAAGTCATGGTTGATTAAACTACCCATTATATTTCTTTTTGAACTGATTTCGGAAGGTGTGACATTAGATTTCTTAAGGAAATCGTAGGATGCCACTAGAGTGCTGTCGTCGGCGAAGCTATGGATTGGATTGAGGGTAGAGATGAGTAAGTCGTTGATAAAAATCAAAACAAGTAAAGCAACAGTCAGTCGGTGCAACCGACATAGCAATACCCTACACCTATTTGGTTCAAATTTAAGGACATATCCATAAGTAATTTTAACACCATAAAAGCTGTTATTAATTTGATCGTAAGACATAGCTAACCAAATCAACTTTATAAAACTAAAAACATTTTCTAATTACACTATCTATTAAAAAATACTACAAATTCTTACTAATTTATCTATTTAAAAATATTAAAAAACAAACAAACTTGAAATAAATGAAAATATATTTATTCCAATTCAATTACAAAATGAAAAAATTCTAATTATTAAATTTTGTGATAAAAAGATAATCAAAGCATAATATATTTTATAATCTAAATTTTTAAAAATTGAAATTATTTTAAATGGTTAGTTTATATACCTAATAGAAAAGCTTATAAACGCAAAATATGCAATAAATGTATTCCTAAAATACAATTACAAATTTAGACCTTCTCATATAATTCATTTAAATATAAAAATAAATTTTAAATAAATGCAGGAAGTACCTTTGAACATAGCTGAACCACTACAATTAAGTCTAGATTTCGGAGACACATAGGACATAGGAAATATATTCTTTGGCTTCGAAATTAAACTCGACCACAACCAATTCCCATGGTACTTTCATTACTAGTAACCTAGTGTTAAATTTCATCAAAATACCGGCATTATTTTTTGAGTTATGGTGTTTTTAGGATAAACGTTTGTTAGTCCTTGAACTTTTCAAGGGTTCCAGAACCCGAAATTATGGTACGATTTCGCCCATATGCAGTCCCGTCATACTTTCAATACTAGTTAACACTTGTACACAATTGGAAGGTTCTATGTTAATTTTAAGTTACTAGTTTTATTAATTTCGATGATAAGCTTTTACACATTGGAGGGTCTAAGAGAGGTTCTGAACCACCACTCCAATTGATCCCAAATTAGGGGGGCACGCAAGAAATAGTAAAGAACACCCTGGGCCAAATTCGAAGCTTCTACATTTGTTTCAAGTTACTATATTTATTAATTTCGAAAATATGCTTTAAGGTCCTCGGAACTGAGTGGCTGGTCCCCGACCCACTACTCCAATTGGGCCCAAATTTCAAAGACACTTACGAAATAGGAAGGGACACCCTGATACCAAATTTGGAGGTTCTATCTTCATTGATTTCGGAATTATGCTCGTTTGGCCTAAATTCGATCAAAAAGTTCTAGGTTCCGAACCCATTGTCCAATCCTCACCGTACGTAATCACCGCCGTAGTTTCATTACCAATAACCTACAGCACAAATTTCATGAAGATAGCCTCATTAGTTGTTGAGTTATCGTGATTTTTTATATATGTTCGTTAGCCCTGACATCGATTAAAAGGTCCGGAATCCGAACCGTTGGGCTGATTTCGCCCTTATATAGTCCGCGCTGTACTTATAGTACTAGTTAACCCTTGTACACAATTTCAACGGTCTATCCTAATTTTAAGTAACTATTTTTAATAATTTCGATTATAAGCCTTTTAAACTTGGGAGGTCTGCGAGGGGTACAGAACCACCACTCCAATTGATCCCAAATTAGGGGAACGCAGAAGAGATAGTAAAGAACACCCTTGTGGCAAATTGGAAGCTTCTACATTTTTTCAAGTTGTTATCTTTATTAATTTTAAAGATATGCTTTAAGGTCTTCGGAAATGTGTGGCTGGTCCCCGACCCACTACTGCAATGGGACCCAAATTCACAAGACACTTAGGAAATAGGAAGGGACACCACCATACCAAATTTGGAGGTTCTATCTTCATTGGTTTCGGAATTATGCTCGTTTGGCCTAAATTCGATCAAAAAGTTCTAGGTTCCGAACCCATGGTCCAATTCTGACCTTACGCAATTCCCGAAGTAGTTTCATTACTAGTAACCTACAGAACAAATTTCATGAAGATAGCGTCATTAGTTGTTGAGTTATCGTGATTTTTTATATTTGTTCGTTAGCCCTGAAACCGATTAAAAGGTCCAGAATCCGAACCCATGGGCCAATTTGGCCCATTTGCAATCCCCGCCGTACTTTCAGTCCTAGTAACCTACAGTTAAAATTTCATCAAGATAGCTCCATTATTTTTTGAGTTATCGTACCTACGGACGGACGGACGGACATGGCTATATCGACTCAGGCGGTCACGCTGATCACAAATATATATACTTTTCCATATCTAGCTCGCTTCCTTTAGGTGGTTACAAACACCATACCAAAGTTAATATACCTTTTTACCTATTCTATAGGTGTAGGGTATAAAAAGAGTTGGTGATAAGGCGGAGCATTGTGGAACGCCAGCGTTAGTTTCAAAAGTGTCAGACATAAAACTGTCGACAAGGACACGAATTCGACGGTTCGAAAGAAAATCCTCAATCCATTTACAAAAAGGAATAACAAGACCAATAGCTCGGCATTTGTTCAAAAGAGCAGAATGCCATACTCGATCAAAGGCCTTTGAGATATCAAGAGCAACAACCTCAGATTCACCGGAACAGTGAATCCTGGTGTTGAGCTTTTCGCTGAGGTATGTCAAAAGATCACCTGTAGATCTTTGGCTTCTGAAGCCATATTGCCTGTCATGTAAAATACCTCTGCAGTCAAGGTATCTCATCAACCGTTTGTTAACAAGAATTTCCATAACTTTGGAAATGACCGATATAATGGCTAATGGCCGGTAATTGGAGGGGTCGCTTTTGTCACCTTTTTTTGGGATAGGAGAAACATGAAAAATTTTCCATTAACTGGGATATCGAGCAGTCGAAAATGATAATGAAAAAAGATTGCGCAGAGGTTTCGAAATGGGAGAGGCAATATGTTTAAGAACCATTGCAGGAATTCCATCAGGACCAGTGGACTTTCTAACATTCAGATTTTCGAGCACTTTCACTACAGTACGTGTTCTAAAGTACACCCTATAAAGAATTTTAACCCTAGTGGGACCAACAGAGGGTAGCACTGGTGGAGTTTGTACTATAAAATTTGGAGGGAACGTAGAATTTGCCGCAAAGGATTTTGCAAACAAATTGGCTTTAGCAACTGAATCTGATATAATAGAATTGTTTTTATCAATCAGCGGCGGAAAGCATGATTACCAAAAGTTATTGTTTACACTTTTCGCAAAAGTCCAAAAAGAACGATTGCAGTGAGGTAGATTGATTATTTTGCATTTCAATCTTTGCTTATAAAGAAACTTTTGCTGATTTATAATTCTCTTGCAATTGTTCCTGACAACTTTATAGTTCGCAAATGAGGACTCAGACGCATTTTCTTTGTACATTTTGAAATGCTCTTCCTTGGATTGAATTGCTTCCTTGCAGATGTCATTAAACCAGGATTTGGAATGGGTTTTTACTGATTTGTATGAGCTAGGAATAAAAAGTTTCATTCCTAGCATAATTGTTTTACTAATGGCATCAGCAGCAAAATCAACGTTCCTATGATGGAAACACATTGACCAATCGAAACCTCCCAAAAAGCTATTCAAACCTACCCAGTCAGCCCGGTTATAGTGCCAGACTAACCTTTTAGGAATAGAGCTTCGATTGGGCGATGAACCCATTGAAAAGCTGGATTTGACAAGGCAATGGTCGGAGCCGCCAATTAAGGAACTAACAGAAATATTGTATTTTTCAGGGTTTGAAGTCAAGAACAAGTCCAAAAGGTGTTCATTTTGATCGTCTCGGTCTGGAATTCGAGTTGGGCTCTTTACAAGTTGAGAAAGTTGAAATAGGTTTGAAAATAGTTCAACCTGTTTGCCTTCCGCGCTTTTGTGACTTGAGAAATGGAGCCAGTTTTTGTTGTGGACATTAAAATCACCTGCGACAACTATCTCACATTCGGGATTCTTTTCCAGAATTTTATTGATAGTGTCGGATAGTTCTTCAACTATCATGCTAATGCCTCTTATATTACTAAATTGTAATAGAAAATAATTCTACATTAACTACAACTTGCGAGCGGAATGGGAGGGAAATTTGAAAATATTTATATTAAAATTTCAGAAAACATGCATCACACATTAAACATACACAGTAATTAAAGTTAAAAAAAAAAAAAAAAAAGAGGAAAAATTAAGTTCAAGTAAACCATAATATAATGGTTGTTCTATTTTATTAATTCTTTTTATTTTACTATTTTATTATAAAGCATCTGCTTTCTACACTTATATGAATGTGACTGCTTCACAACTAAACTATATAAGTAATTACTATATAGATAATAGAATTATGTATAATATTAACATATGTTCATATACTATATACAAATACAATACAATTATAAGTATATGATATATAATACAACAAATATAAGTACATATACTTATATTTATACAATACAAATATAATTATATGTTTCTTTCAAATACAATACAATATTATAAGTATATGATCTGATTTTATAACTGTCTCATAATGATGGTGAGTATTGCAATACCAAACAATTATAAAACAATTGTGAGGTATTGCAAAACTTACAATAATAATTTGACCATTACATAATACATTATATAACATCTCTCTTAATATATACTAGTATCGCCCTGTGCTCGAAATTCGAGCTATTTTTGCTTTTAAGTTAACATATAAAATTCGTTTTGTGTAAATTATATTAGACTATACATAATAAAAATTATGCCAACAGTGTTGTCCACAATTCTTGCGCTTGAAATTAACTTAAAAAAAATTTATAATTTTTCTTAATTATTAAAACGTTGTTAAGTACCGATTTTTGAGTTTTATTTCTATAGCTTTAAAGAGAGGATAAATTGGTACAGTTAAATTAAATTAAAATTCTAAATACATATAAATATTATTCTAATAAATACATATTTCTAAACATATACATATATTTATTGAAGTCAAGAATCCAAAATTCGAGTTAATGCTGTCCTTCATATAGCAAACTGTACTTTTTTCTAAACATTTTAGTACGATATGAACTATATTGTACGTATTCTGTATCCTAATTAAAAAACTCTATGAATACATAATATGTACAACAAAATATAACATATCATAATTCATAAGTTTAGTAATTAGTATTATATTATATTGAAGCTGCCAGAAGTACAAATAATAGTCAAGTTGGCCAAAGTCTTTTTTTAAATTTCAATCTTAAGATTTATAGCAAAAAAAAAAGTTTTTCAATAAATCAAAGAATAAATATTTCCTACCCTTTTTTCATTTTTAAATTTAACAGCTACATAGGTAAATTTTTACTACAAATGTATGCCTATTTAAAAATCTGAAAACATGCGAAAAATGATATCGAATTGCTTAGTTTACTTTATACCTTTTTGTCTAGTTTATTTATTTTATATTTCCTAAGTTTTTTATTGACAAAAATATATTTCTATACATGTTCGTGAGCCATAGCTCATAAGTTTCTTAAAACAAATAAGTATTATTGCTTTTATTCCTTTAAGAGGAGTAAACTCTTTTCTACTCTCAACTATTGCCAGCTACTTCAGCCCTTGTAAAAGAGTATATGACAGACAGAGTAGATAAATAATTTTCGGCAGATGGCTTTAATTAAAATTCTCTTGAATAGGTTATGTCAAATCATATTTTTTATTTGATAACCAATAAGCACTTTCCCCCTTCCATCTTAAAAAATATTCTTTATATTTATATCAGCAATTAAGCTTAATTTTTTCACTTTATTAATATTTAAATACTATTAAATATAATTAACTTCTCAAATGACAGGTGGTTTTAAAATGTCAAATATATATATGATAATAATCTGACAATTATGTACTCCTGAAACAAAAATTAGCGTTCCATTTACAAACTACGCCTATCTATCTTCATGTACAATTTTGATATATAAAATTCGTTCGTTTTGTCAAAGTAAAACTAATAGTTTTTTTATTATAAAAAAACATTATTCGATGTTGAAAGTGTGAAATAAACTTTTCAATTATTAGAATGAAATCTAAAACATACGACGAACAATTTTTATACGGCAGTACGTCAATACGTCTGTCTACATATCCATTATCGGTAAATCGATACACGCGTACAATATTTAATTTATCAAAAATATTTATTTGAATGTTTTAATTTAGTACCTACAAAAAATATTTTTAATTTCATATTATAGGTATTTTGAATATAATATATTTTTTAATAAAAATTATTGTAAAAAAATATTATTTTTTAAAACATAATGTTAGAAATATAAGAAAAACCAATAATAATATTTTTATACATTTTGTCAATATTTGTAAATTTTAAAAGTCCGAGATAGAGTACATTGCGTTACGCGTATTTTCGCTGCTCTAATGTAAATTTATGAACCTATTTATTTCTCAATTTTTTATTTAGGTTAGGACCTAAGGAACAAATAACTTTTTTTGAAAAAGATATTTTTTTTAGTTTTGCAAACATATTGTACTGTAGGTATTTTTAGTTTATTAGAATATTTGTATGTTTTAAACTAAATTATTTAAAAAAAATGTTATTTTAAAATATTTTATTTTTAAAATTTAATCGCAGCAGCATAAGAAAAAACAATTACAATATGTATTTTTATACACGTTGTCAATTTTTAAATTTTAAAATTTAAAACGTCGCGTATGCTTACATGTAAATTTTTTTACGTAACTAATTATTTCAAAATTTTTTGACAGAAACTGAATGCCGTACACGCTTTTATTTAGGTTAGGACCTAAGGAACAAATAACTTTTTTTGAAAAAGATATTTTTTTTAGTTTTGCAAAAATATTGTACTGTAGGTATTTTTAGTTTATTAGAATATTTGTATGTTTTAAACTAAATTATTTAAAAAAAATGTTATTTTAAAATATTTTATTTTTAAAATTTAATCGCAGCAGCATAAGAAAAAACAATTACAATATGTATTTTTATACACGTTGTCAATTTTTAAATTTTAAAATTTAAAACGTCGCGTATGCTTACATGTAAATTTTTTTGCGTAACTAATTATTTCAAAATTTTTTGACAGAAACTGAATGCCGTACATGCTGATTTTGGCTAATCCATAAGAAACAAATCATTTCTCTTAAGAAATATTATTTTTTTTTTCAGTTTCTGTATATTTCAGAATTCGGTTTTTAATTTTACAAAAAACTTAACAAAAAGCAACCACAATTTACGATTTACAAAAAAATTTTTTTTTTAGTACCTACTGTATTATAATAAATTGCAAACAAAAACAAAATACAGTACTTTTCGGTTATAACGACCATTATGGGACTGAAAATATTCGTCGTAATAAACGAATGTCATTTTAAAAGAATGCTGTGAATTTTGAAAAATTAGTATAAGACTTGAACATTGTAGAATGTGCTGATTCTAGAATGGACACTTCGAACTCATTTGCTAACATTTTATTTGATGTGTCAGCCTAAAGCCTATGTATAGTGCTTTTTCTTCTATTGATATTTTTTTTGTATTTGTGATGAGTTATTATGATTGTTTTTATATTCAAAACTAAATAAAAAACACTTAATTAATCGCCAAGCAACATTATTAGATATAATAAGTTTAAATAAAAGAAATATCAATGTAATAAAAAACTTACATTTTTAGGTAAAATTTAATTCTTTATCAAAAAGTGTAAAGTTTAATATAATTAAAATTGAACCGAGTTCGTTATAAATGAAAACTACTGTATAAACCAAATGTATCGCTTTCATTTCGAACAGCTCTCATGTAAATTCATGTACCTATTTATTTGCAAATTTTTTGACAGAAATTATACGTCAACTTTTATTTCAGTTGAAGATTATTTTTTAGTTTTTTTTTGCGAACATATTATAGGTATTTTCAATTATTTGGAATGTATGTTTTTTTAAAAAAAAAATATTATTTTAACATATTTTATTTTGAAAACTTAATCGTAGCAACATCAGAAAAAACAATTACAATATTTTTATACGCTTTGTCAAATTTTAAAATTTTAAATTCCGAAGTACAGTACATAACATACCTACTTATTTCAAAATTTTTTGACAGAAACTGCACGCCGTATGCATTTATTCTGGTTGATTTCTAAAGAACACATAATTTTTCCTAAGAAATGTAATTTTTTTGTTTCTCAAACATATAGCAAAAAAAAATACAGTAAAGCTCGCTTATAACGATCATGAAGAGACAGAAAATATTCGTCGTAAAAAAAAAATGTCGTTTTAAAAGAATGCTGTGAATTTTGAAAAATTAGTATAAGAATTGAACATTGTAGATTGTGCTAATTCTAGAATGGGCACTTTGAACTCATTTGCTAGATTTTTATTTGATGTGTCAGCCTCACCTCTATGTTTATAGATGTATATATGCTTTTTCTTGTAATGAAATTTATTTTGTATTTTTGATGCGTTATTATGACTTTTTATTATATTCAAAAATACATATAAAAATACTAAAATAATCACCAAGCAATATTATTAGATATAATAAGTTCAAATAAAAGAAATATAAATGTAATAAACAACTTACATTTTTAGGTAAAATTTAATTCATTGGCAAAAAGTGTTACGTTTATTATAATTAAAATTGAACCGAGTTCGTTATAAATGAAAACTACTGTATAAACCAAATGTATTGCTTTCATTTTGAACTCATTTTTTTCGTTCACTTTTTAAGATAAAGAAAAAACAAAAACAAAAAAAGAATTTTAAAAAAATTTAAATCTCCTTGTTCATTGAATATTTGAACATAACAAAAAAAAGAAAGATATACATAAGTCGGCGCATATAATATTTGATTTAGATTTAGCTGCGAGTTAAAACCGAAAATGAATTACTTTTACACAGAAAGTCGGCGCATAATATTAGAGTCATAAGCCTCAACTTTTAAAAGCGTGACCGTTAAATTCAAATTTACGTTAAATTAAAGACGGATTTTCACCTGAAAAAACGCAATATTCTAAAAAAAAAATATCATTGTCCTATGAAAACAAAAAAAACCTTTATTTTGGTTTTTGTTTCATTAAAATTGGTCAAATAGTTTGCTCTAAAAAAGGATGTTTATATTTGTATGGGAAAAAATAAGCCGATTAAATATTATGATATACATATTTTTTTTTTTTTTTTTTATTTATTTATATGTTAACCTGTCTGGACTTTTAATAATTCTGCCATAACGGGTTTGTTTTATATGTTTATCAACTAATTCTGGTTCTGGAATCAATTCCAGATTGGAAGGTGAAATGTTACTTTGTTCCTCATTATCCAAATCGAGTGTTTTCAAATCTGGTGTAAAAACTGATTTACGTAAGTGATACGAATTTCTTCTAAGCAACTGATTATTTTCATTAATTATATTAAATGATCTTTGACTGAGTGCAGGACTTACTACTGAAGCTGGTTGCCATTCTTTACCTACTTTATATACAACATTATCTCCTTCATTAAATTTTGTTTCTTTCATTTTTCTTATGTGTTTGTCGTGATAAGACTTATATTTTTTTTGGTTATTATGTAAGTTATTAAAGATAGTTGAGTACTTTACAACTTTAGGTTCAAGTAAACTTTCTTTCATCGGAATTTTTTATCTTAGATTTCGACTCATTAATAGTTGCGCTGGACTGAAGGACAGACTAGTAATGGGTGCGTTCCTATAACATAAAAGACCACTCTCGATGTCTTTACCCTCTTCATGGCATTTTTTAAGTAAGGTTTTTGCAATACCTACTCCTTTCTCAGCTAGTCCATTGCTACGTGGATAACGCGGACTACTTGTTTTAAATTGATTCCCCATTCATTACAAAATTTTTTAAACTCATATGAAGAAAAAGGCATATTATCTGCAATTATAGTCTCAGGTATTCCATGACAGGCAAATATGGGCCTGAGGGTTTTTATCACTTCATATGTGGTTTTATTTTTAATTTCTTTGATTTCTGGCCATTTTGAGTAATAATCAACCAGCAAGAGAAAGGCACATCCTTTAAAATCAAAAAGATCAACACCAACTTTATTAAATGGTACCTCAGGTACCTCATGAGGTATTAACGGTGCGTGGCTGTTGGAATTTTGGAATTTCTCACAAATTCTACAATGTATTATTTTTTTCTCTATGTCATCATTAATTCGAGGCCAACAAACTACATTTTGTGCTAAAGCTTTGGTTTTTGAAATCCCAAAATGGTCCTCATGTAGTTTATTTAATAATTCATCTCTTAAGTTCTTTGGTACAATTATGCGATGTTTAGAAAACAGAATTCCGTTTTCCACATAAACTTCATTGCGTAATGGCCAAAATTTTTTGATAGAGTCATATGCTTTGGATCATTCCTTTGGCCAACCTTTGAGACAGTATTCTTTAAGCAATTTGCATTCCTCATCTGAGGAAGATTCCTGTAAAATTTGTTTCAATCTACCCTCAGCGACGTTCACCGAATGCACCACATAGTCTAACGATTTGTCAATTTCCTCATTATTTTCAATGTCATAGTTACGTGATAGGGCATCGGCTAAATGCATGTCTTTTCCTTGAATGTAATTTACCTCTATATTATAGTTTAACAGTTTTAATCTCATTCTTTGAAGTCGATTTGAACAAATATCATTTATATTTTTCTTAAGAATTGAAACAAGCGGTTTATGATCTGTATGGACTTCTACTTTTCGACCATATATGTATGTATGAAATTTTTTACATGCAAATAAAATTGCTAGCATCTCTTTTTCTATTTGAGCATAACCTTCCTCTGTTGAGGATAATGCTTTGGATGCGTAGCATACGGGCCTACCTAATTGCAAAAGACAACTACCTAGTCCACTTCGAGAAGCATCAGTTTGAATTAAAATTTTTCCATTTTCCTTAAAGTTACTTAAGATTGGTGCTTTACTTATAAGTTCTTTTAAATTATTGAAAATTTTAGAGTGACCAGATAACCACAAGAATTTAGAATTTTTCTTTAAAAGTTCTCGTAGAGGGGATGTAAGTGATGATAAATTGGGAATAAAACTACGTAGATAATTTATTACTCCCAAAAATTGTTGAAGGGTTTTTTTATCAGATGCTTCTTTCATTGCTGAGATGGAAGGGCAAACGAATAAATTTGTATACTTCAAAAGGAGTACTAAAAGAGCAAAGGTTCGAGCTTCTGAATCAAGTTCAACCTGCCAGAATCCGTCTTTTAAGTCTAAAACACTGAAATATTTCATACCTTCTAGTTGTGATGTCAAATATTCCAAAGTAGGGATTTGAAATGGTTCTCTTACTACACTTAAATTTAATTCTCGTGGATCTAAACATAATCTTACACTATGATCGGGTTTTTCAACCACAACTAGATTATGAGCCCAATCGGTTTGGTTTGTTACTTTTTCTATAATTTTTTCTTTTTCCATATCCTCTAATTTCGCTTTTACTTTATTTTTTACACTCAATGCTATTCTCCGAGGTGGCTTTATGACTGGGCACGAATTGTTTTTTATTTTAATTTTATATCGTTCCGGAAAACAACCTAATCCTACAAAAACTTGTTTATTTTTCTCTATAAATTTATTTTTCTCACTTTCATTGTTTACAATTTGAGTCGAGTCTACTCGTTTTAATAATTTTAATTTTAAACATGCACTAATTCCAAGTAATGGCACGGCATTCGAGCTTACAATAATAAAATTTTCAATATATTTTATATTTTTATAACTTATTTCTAAATCAACAGCTCCAACAGCATTCACAGTGAAACCACCATATGATTCAATTTTTTGTTTTACTTCTTTAATTTCTATTATTTTTTGTTTATTGTTTTTAACCAGTTCCGAAAACACACTATAAGGTAAAGTATTCACCTCCGATCCTGAATCTAATTTAAAATCTACAAAATAATCATATATTTTAATTTTAACAAACCAGAATTTATTATTTCTTTTATTTAAGTTATTTGTGCTTAAAGTATCTATTACCAAATCATTTAATTCAAATTCTAAATCTTCTTTGGCTGACTCATTTTCTGTCTAATAATAATAATAGTTCCAACACCAAAATAGTGGAGAACATTACAAACGAAAAACCAAGTACAACAGTTTTTAATACCTTATTGTACCCAGAGATTGTTTGCAAAATTCACCACTAAATTAGTGCGGACTCGAAGCAATCATTGCTTTTTAAAGTGCAGTACAATTCATGTTGGATAGTAACTGGAAACAAAATTTATTCCAAATTGGTTGCAAATTTTAATCGCTATCGTTTCAAAACAATTTTTTTCTATAGGTATGTATTGGACATTTTCAAATTCAATATTTGTAGGTATTCTGCAATTTTCTACGTTGATAGCTCTTAATTCACGTACTTTGCTACTTCCAAAAACAGATGATTGAACTATATCTGAATATATCATCACTATTCCATTAATTTTGTCTTTATTATTAGCAATAGCTAATTTAAATAGTTCAGGTAATTTTGTTTTGAAATTTTTTATATTTTGTTTCTGTCGAAATAATTCAATGTTTTTATATTATAACTGTGATTAACTTTTATAAAGAAGCTGTCTTCATCAAAAGTCTGTGATATTCGAATTAAACCTTTTTTGTTTTGATCTGCTACTTTTTGAAAAGTTACATTATCATAATTTTTAGTATTAGAGATATATGTCAAAACTTCATTAAAAAATTCTTTGAAAACTTGGTTTCGAGTAAATCCCGGATTAGGAGTTATATTTGTAATAAGTGTTGGCAAAAAAATTAAATTTCCAATCATCCAAATGTAATTCCGAATCGTCATATAAATAATATGTGTAACCTATAGATTTGGTTACTTTAATTTTTTCAAGAGGTTTTTCAATGTTTCTTACATAAACATTATAATCTTCAATATTAATAAGAGCACAATTCTCCTTGTTAAATTTTTCCGTTTGTAGGAAATCGTTCAGATAAACTTCTGAAAGACCTACTTTCCAGTTTCCGTTTCTTAAATCAAAGTGAATAGGCAATTTAATTACGAATGAAGCTAAAGAAGAAGTTTTAAATTATCATTACTAAACAATGTTACATAGAAGTTATCTTGACTACCCATCTTTGTTAACTTCTTTTAAGACATACAATGTTGCACTATTTATATGTTGTCCATTCCGGTGTTGATGGAGTTCTTAGTTTTGGACTTCTTAATAAAGGTTTTAATTTTCGTTTTTTTGTTTCTGGAAACTGTGAAAGTATAGTTGAGGAAATTGAAATACCAGCCGACCTTAGTGTCTTCTTTTTTTCAGGAGATGGTACAGCAACGGTAATTACATCACCACTTGGTGTTTCAAACATTCGATAATCAGAACTTAGAGATGGTCTTTGTACTAGTTTTTCGTCTTTCAATATTTCAGTTTGAGCTAATTTTCTAAATGAATTTTCATCATCTAAATCGATATCCATATCTGAATACTCTTTTTTAGGATCATATTCAAACACTTCATCAGTAACTAATGGTACAAAATTAGTCTGTGTTGATGTTGATTTGTATTTAAGTAATTCAGTTTCTGTACATGCATTTCGTTTAGAAAAGAATTTTGTTTGAGTGCCTGTATCAAATGTAGGATTATTAGCCTTTTCTGGTAATTTTTTTGCGTGTCTTTTGTTAATTCCATATTTGAGGAGATTTTGACGATATAAGTACCATTTTTGCAATGGCTTTAAGTTTTTATTATATAAAACTTTTTTCATTTTTTGATCTAATAAATCCAAGTTTTTATCATCTTGATATAATTTACTAAATTTTGAAAATATTTCTGGTGAAATAACAATCATTCGCTGCATTATGTCTTACTGAGTAATTTCCCTATTACACCAGATAATATAGTTCCGATTAAAGTTGGTAAAAACCCACCATGATGAACTAATATTTTTCTTTTGGTTTTTATACTTTTCTTAGCACAGGCTAGAAATCTCAATTTTTTTTTAATTTTGCTTTTTGGGCCGATGATATATTATTATTACACCAGATAATATAGTTCCGATTAAAGTTGGTAAAAACCCACCATGATGAACTAATATTTTTCTTTTGGTTTTTATACTTTTCTTAGCACATTTAATATATTGATTGCAATTTCAGCAATAGTTTTTATAATATCGTCATCCCAATATTTAAGAATATTTTTACGAAATTTCTTGTTGTTGCACTTTCCTAGTACATGTAATATATGTTGATTTTTCTTCAATCGTTTCATACTTTTGACAGTTGTTTTTATCAAATCACCCGTATCACAGAAACATATACAATATTCTTTGGAAAAAATATTAGTTCTAATACGAAATAAATCGTTAATGTCTTGTGTTAAATCCAACACAACATAACCATGAGGTTTTGATGTTGACTCATTATATACTCTCAAGAAACCCTTTATATTTTCTGGATATAGTTGCCTAGCAAGAGGAAAAATCTGCGATTTGTCTCGAGGATTTTTGAAAAGCACTAAATATTTACAATTTAATGAAATATCTCTTGAAAATTTTCCCTGATGAAAAACGTTTTGTGTTAACAATATAATAGATAAATTACGATGGTGTGAACCTTAAGTAAATACCTCTTTATTTGCAGAATCTAACATTAAGTCATCTAGAACAATTAACGTAGGTTTATTTTCATTACCACTAAATTCTTTTAGAATACTGGTATTAAAGTCTATATAAGGAAAGGTTAGATTTTTTGGAATAGCAGAAATTTCTGGGTTACACCATTTTATTGTTTCAATTTTCGGGGAAATCAATCTATCAATATTTTCAATTAAATTACACACAATTGTTGTTTTCCCACATCCAAATGGTCCCGCTATCATCATTGTAAATGGATGAATAAAATTAATCATTTTTGGTCATGATAAGATCTTAAAATACAATTTAGAGATCATATAAAAGCAGCGAACATATTCTTAGTACTGTCATTTTGAATTATGGAAGTGAAGGAGTTCTTAAATATTTATTCCTCCGTCTTATTAGATGATCATAAGAAACTAATATTACATCTATATAAACACATTAAAAACTTTTCTGGAGTAAAAAAATTCACTTCAATTTATGGTACACATTTTACCCTTTGTCCGTGGGCATATGATAATTCTACTTCTGGACCGGACGCATGTGAATGCCACACAATAGAAAATTATAGAATCACTTTAGAAAATTTAATTAAATGGTACGAGAATAAAGTCGAGGCTATAAGTTGTGTTAGAAATTCATAGAGGGGCTAGAAGAAACTTTACACGAAGAAAATTTATTCAAAATGGTTTAAATGATACTTGGCAAATTGATTTGGTTGAAATGATTCCATATGCAAAATTCAATAAGGCATATAAATATTTATTAACCGTTATTGATACATTTTCAAAATTTGCGTATGCTGAACCGATTAAAAACAAAAGCGCTGATAATGTTTTAATCGCAATGAAAAATATTTTTAAGCGTGCTGGTAAAAAACCAAAAAAATTTACAATCTGATCAAGGTGCGGAATTTTTCAACAAAAAATTTCAAAATCTAATGAGGAAATATAAAATTAACCATTATCATACATATTCAGAACTAAAAACATCAATTGTAGAACGTTTCAATCGCAACCTAAAAAATATGATGTGGAAACAGTTCAGTTTACAAGGCACATATAAATGGCTACCTATTCTGCCATCGCTAATAGAAAAATATAACTCAACATATCATCATACAATTAAACTTCCACCTAAAAATGTTACAAAGAAAAATGAGAAATATTAATTAAAAACTGTCTACAATAAATTAAAAGTATTCCGAAAAGCAAAATACAAAGTTGGAGATTTTGTTCGTATAAGTAAATTTAAAGGTATATTTGCAAAAGGTTACGAACCTAATTGGTCAACAGAAATTTATACAATAGCGAAAATAAAAAGAACTGATCCAATAACATACAATTTACTTGATTACACACAAAAACAAATAAAAGGCAGTTTTTATGAACCTGAACTTACATCTGTTAAATTTCCTAATGTTTACCTTGTAGAAAAAATAATAAGAAAAAAAAGAAATCAAGTTTTGGTTAGGTGGCTTGGCTTTGATAAAAACCATGATTCATGGATAAATAAAAAAGATATTATTTAATGAATAATAATTTATTAACTTTTAGTAAAACATGCTATGCTGTTATTTAATATTAAAAACAACTTTTTAAAACCAAGTTTTACATTTTTTTTTTTTTTTTTTTAACTTGAACTTGATCACGTTTTCAATTTGTATTTCATGATCACGCCTTTATATTATTAACAATATAATTTCAAACGTTTATTTGTTTCATTTTTTCAAAACTTTTGCAGTTAAGCTAATAATCAAACAAAAACTTTCCATCGATTTTTTAAGCTTTTCAACTTTAAAATGGCAGTTGGAAGCTTAATTTTCAAACATAACGGACGAGCTTTATCAGCTTTGATTTTTTTAAATTTTTCACGTAAATATTGAATCAAGCTTAAACTTTGATAATATTAAGTATAAACCAAATTTAAAAAACTTTTCATATCTAATTAAGAATATTCAGCTCAATAGCTTAAGCTTATTTTTTTAATCTATAAAACTTTTTTTAATTCTCGCGGAAATATTAAATTTAGCTTAAACTTTGATAATATTAACTTTGTATTTAAAACAAACTTTAAAAACTTTTCATATTTAATTAAGAACAGTAAGCACAATATCTTAAGCTTATTACTGTTTTAATTTTAAATTTGAACATAACTGATATCCTAACCGCCAAGCTTAATTTAAAGTACTCAAAGACTCAAACTAGCTTAAGCTTATTATTGTTTTAATTTGAAATTTAAACATAACTGATATTTAAAAAAACTTTTCATATCTAATTTAAAATATTCAGCTTAATAGATTAAGCTTATTTTTTTAATTTATAAAACTTTTTTTAATTTTCGCGGAAATATTAAATTAAGCTTAAACTTTGATAATATTAACTTTGTATTTAATCCAAACTTTAAAAACTCTTCATATTTAATTAAGAACAGTAAGTACAATATCTTAAGCTTTTACTGTCTTAATTTGAAATTTAAACATAACTGATATCTTAACCACCAAGCTTTATATAAAATACTCAAAGACTCAAACTAGCTTAATCTTATTATTGTCTTAATTTGAAATTTAAACATAACTGATATTTAAAAAACTTTTCATATCTAATTAAGAATATTCAGCTCAATAGCTTAAGCTTATTTTTTTTTTATTTTATAAAACTTTTTTTTAATTTTCACGGAAATATTAAATCAAGCTTAAACTTTGATATTATTAACTTTGTATTTAAACCAAGCTTTAAAACTTTTCATATTTCATTAAGAACAATAAGCAAAATATCTTAATTTGAAATTTAAACACAACTGATATCCTAACAACCAAGCTTAATTTAACTTTAAAAGACCTATATTTAGGTTTAAATCTACGATTTTTAGGAGTAATATGTCAAGTGGTAGTGTAAAACGAACTTTATTGGCTACTTACTTTGAAGCAGAAGTATTAGATAAAGATGATGATGATGGCGGTGATTTTGATGATGATAATGATGACGTTGATGTTGAAGTAGACGTTGAATTGTGATCAACTAGTTTAGTTGATAAAATTAATGGAGATGAAAGTGATGCAGATGAGGCAGGTATTGAGTCCAAAACAACAGAGGAACCGCATTGCAGTAATTCATCATGTAAAGAATTATTTTCTTTTATTGCTTTTGAATTCTCTAAGGATGTAATAGATTTTGAATCTATAACATCATGCGTCAATTTATTTGAATATTCAACCGTTTTTGAATTAATCGGGTTGAAAATGAAAGCATTTTGAAAATTACTGTATTGAACTGGTTCATCCGTCCATACATCTTTTGAATTTTGACATAGATACATTTGGTTGTATCTAAAAGTATCAAAAGATCTATCAAAACTAGCATCTAGTTTGACACCCATATTAAAAGTTTCTTTTCTTAGTGATCCAATTTCTACATTTAAATTTTTTGAGAAATCATTTGTCTAGCTGAACTTTGAAGCGAAGAGTTCTTGAAATTGTAGATTAATTGAAGATTTAAGCTCATTCGTCAAAGTTTTTATTGATTCACTAGTATTATTTAATATGGTAAGAAGCTCTTCTATTTTTGGAATTGATTGCTGCGACAAAGAAGCTTTTTGTTTGGCAGACGTTCTGCTCAAAGATGCATTAAGGAACCCATAGTCCTTTGCCATCTCGTTAAATGACGCCGAATTACATTTGATTGTGTCATTAAATTTTGATGCGAGTCCTGCATATTTATCTTTAATATTCTTAACTGACGTTTAACATCATCTAAAATCCTTTTGATTATTGAATGAAAATCCAAGCATGACTCACATACAAAATACTGAGCGAGAAATGCCGAGTACCATCCTCCTCTGGGAGCATTTTAACAAACTCCATGGAAACGTTTCTAATAGAAACTGTTACATTTTACAGATTCAGTTTTAGAATCATATACTGAACAGTTAGCGCTATCACATTTGATTGACTCCATTTTGATACATTTTTTTTTTTTTTGTTTATTAAGTAATAGAACTTTAAATTTAGATGAATGTAAATTTAAACAATGTTAGTATAAGCAGTTTATTATAAAAAAATTTAAAATAACATTTATAATAACACTAAAATATATACAAGATACTATTTTGAAATTAAGCAGTTTTTTCTAAACAAAAAAAAGTTTTTATTTTTTTATATTTTATTTTTTATATAAATTTCGTACAAAAAGAAATTCTGAAAGAATTAAAACACGTCTACTTGATTAAGCGTCAAAATTAAGAATGAATTTCAATTCATTGAATTTTTAATTTCAATGATATGCTTTAAGGTCTTCCGAGCTGTGTGGATTGTGGTCCTCGACCCAATATTCCAATTGGTTCTAAATTTTAAGGACTCTAAGGACATAGAAAGAGGCAAACTGATACTAAATTTGAAGGTTCTATCTTCATTGGAATCGAGCTTCAATAAAATTTTAAACACATGAGGCAATTACTTCTTTTCAGGATTATTAGCTGTAATGTATTTACTGTTGAATGATTTAGTACCCTTGATTAGTTATTTCAATTTTAAATAATTTTTAAATTTATTCGCTTATTTTTTAGTGTTTTATATAACTAAACTCAAAGTTATTCGAAAGAAATAATAATTTTTAAAAATATAAATATACAAGTTTTTGTAATATGATGGTTTTCAATGTTTTTTATCACAAAATTTTTAGAATCAAAATATGCAATAAACATATTTCTTAAATACAATGCCAAATTTAGAACTTTTCATATAATTCATTTAAATATAAAAATAAATTTTACAACTTAAGTATCGAGAACTCAACAAATAATGGCGCTACAATCATGAATTTTGTGGTCTAGGTTACTATTAATGAGACTATAGCGAGAACTGCGTGTGGTCGAGATCGGACCATGGGTTCGGTTCCTAGAAGCTTTTGATTGAATTTAGGCCAAACAAGCATAATTCCGAAACCAATGAACATAAAACCTTCAAATTTGGTATTAGTATGCTTCCATCTATGTCCTTGGAGTCCTTGAAATTTAAAACCAATTGCAGTAGTGGGTCGGGGACCATCCTCACAGTTCTGAGGAACTTAAAGCATATCATTGAAGTTTCATCAAAATAGCTCCATTAGTTTTTGAGTTATCGTGCCTACGGACGCACGGTCGGTTGATTACAAATATATATACTTTTCCATATCCAGCTCGCTTCCTTTAGGTAGTTACAAACACCATACAAAAGTTAATATATCCTTTTCCTATTTCATAGGATGTCGAAAGAAATACCCAAATTAATAGAACATAAAAATTGTTTGTATAAGAAATATAAGCAGTACCCTTATAGTGTGGAGTATAAGAGAAATTATAATGTGCTAAAAAGCAAGGTAAATGCAGAGATAGAAAAAAGAAAAATTTTTTAACTTATTTTAATAGAAAATTGCAAGGAGGTGATATAAATCCTAGAAAGATTTGGAATGTTTTAAACTTTCAGATAATAAACCAGAAATCGGATTGTATCAAGATAACTAAGGAAATACGATATAGTGATGAACTGAAATAATAGAGAAGACATAGCCAACGGCTTCAATGCGTATTGCAGTAATGTTGGAAAAAAATTAGCTGATAAAATTCAATTTAAAGAAGAAATGTAAGTTCCATGTACCAGGTACCTACTAATGAAAAAGAAGTGTATAATGTTATAATGGATCTGAAAGACAATTGCCCTGGCTCTGATTACTTTGCAGCAAAAGACTTAAAAGCTGTAACTAATTTAATATCTCCGATAAAAAGCCACCCATTGAAACTGTACGACGATGGCTAAGTGAAGAAGTTTTGCAGCGATACAAGAAACCCAAACACTTAGCAGCGTCCTTAGCAATTCCACAAACTCCATTTTTGGTTTAGTTCAATCCTCAAAATGTTCAATTCTGCCGTATGGCGCAAAGCTTCTCCTTGAAATGAAAGGTTTGGAATAATTGTTGCTATTTTTCGCGACATCATTGGGTTTTTTGGGTGTTGAATTCACCCAAACTCTATTGATTTCACCCCATTATTGGGTTTGAACTAAAGATATTTAGTTCGCTTATAGTGAAATTTTTTGCTGTTGTATTTATCTGATGACTAATGTTACAGCAGCTATGGAAGTCATAGGAAGCAACAAGGGTACTGTCATCTGCGAAGCTATGGATTGGATTGGAGGTTATTGAAATAAGGTAACTTATAAATATTAGGAAAAAACTCGAAGATAAAACAGATCCCTGAGGAACACCAGCATGTAATTTAAAATCTTTCCATGAATATCCATCGACTAGAACACGAATCGTACGATTCGAAAGGAAATCTCCAATCCATTTGAAAAATATCCTACCAAGACCTAAGGCCCTGCATTAAGCCAATAAATCATCATGCCAAACTCGATCGAAAGCTTTAGAAATATCCAGAACTACAACATCAGACTCGCCAGAATAGAGAACACTGATATTAAATTTTCGCACAGGTAGGTCATGAGATCACTAGTTGAACGACGGGCTTTGAACCCGTATTGTCGATCATGAAGAAAACCTTTACGATCTAGATATTTCAAAAGCTTACAGTTTATAACTTTTTCCTTTACTTTGGAAAGGACCGAAGTAATAGCAATAGGTCGGTAGTTAGAGGGATCGCTTTTATCGCCATTTTTAGGAATTGGAAAATTATGTGCAAACTCTTATTGGGTTGGATGAATTCCCGAAGTAAAGAAAAGATGGAAAAGGTTGAGCAGATGCTTTGAAATGGAGGTATAAGTGTTTTTAAGGACGATTGTTGTAATACCGTCGAAACCGGCTGATTTTTTGTATCAAGGTTTTTCAAGATTACTGCTTAAATCCTAAAGTATATTCTACCAAAGGAGCAGCCAATTTTTGGGATCATACTAATTTGTTGGGAAGGAACCTTTGGTTGGACACCGAGCCTTCCAGGAAGCTTGGATTGACCAAACAGTGATCAGAGCCCCCCAGGGGGCAACCAACTGAAATCACATACTTTTCAGGGTGTGTGGTTAGAAACAGAATTCAAAGGTGACCTTCTTGATCAGGGATTCTAGTGGGATTTTTAACAAGTTGAAAAAGGTGAAATAGAGTGGAAAATAATTCAACTTGTTTATTTTGACCCAAACGTAATTGAAAGTTGGGCTAGAAGATTTATATTTGACAAGTGTTGAAAGCAATGTTTTTTTTTATGTAGATGGCGATGCCACTAAAACTAGAAGAAGATTAAAAGAAGTATTACTTTCAAAATTTCAGCTTTATTATGCTTAAAGTAACGCTTATGTGAAATACCCAACCCGAACTCACTGCAGTACCCCAATCAAATTTTGCGGAGACTTTGGCCATAAAACTAATTAATTTTTGGCAAAATTTCAGACACCCGTCAACCAAAATGGCTGGATTTCATTAACGATGACCGCCATTGCATAAAAATGACTTTGTGAAAATTTCAAAACCGTTTTTTAGTTATCGTACGGACGGTCGGACGGACATGCATAGGAAAATCAGTTTACTTTTCTGTTCTGATCCTATCTATACTTTTGAATTTATATCCCCCCCCCCCCCCCCCGCTCTTCTTCTCTACGTAACAAACGTACTGGCAAATTTTGCATACCCTATTGACCTATAGCCATACGGGGATAATAATAAAATTTTTTATGACATGAACAGGAATCGAACCCAGACCCCCATGGGTAGTAAGCAAAATGCTTCACCAAGTGCAGACGTTTTTGAAGAGAAAATTTTAAGATTTTAAATTTTTAAGCAAAAATAAAAAAGATACATAAAACAAAGAAAATAAAAACTATAAAATAAAATTGAGTTAATACCAAATAATAAATCATTGGAAGGCTAAACTAATACCAATTAACAATAAATTAAAGTCAATATAAAAAACTCAAAATATAGTAATAATAACTAACACAAATTTATAATATATAATCAATACCAATTAATTTAAAATCAAAATAAAAAAAAATCCTACCTTTAATCCTACTAAAAAGTAAATTATAAAAATATAAATACTTAACTAATACTAATTTGAATCAAACAATATTTAAATTTTACGATAGCAAATATTAGTTAACAATTATTTAAGAGCAATATAAAATAAAATGTAAAAAAAATAAAAATACTTAGCTGATACTTAAAATAACTAATGCAAAATTATTATATTCAATCAATACCAATTAATCTAAAATCAAAATTAATAAAACGCTTATAAAACTAATTTAATACCTACAACAAATTACAAAAATATGTATTTAACCAACATTAATACCAATTTATAACAAACAATATTAAATTTTCTACTACAAATACCAGTCAGCATAAATTCAGTATTTAATACATCTAACTAGATAATTATATTTTAAGCAAATACAGAACAGTATATCAAAAATATTAATTATTTAGTTATATTATATTGTTTTAATAATAACCTCATAATCATATATCAATATTTTCAATTTTATATTTTTTTTTCACTAATAAATCTGGCACAACTTACAATATTGCCTCAACAACCAAACAATAATTTGGCTTTATTATATAGTTTTAATACTAAGCTCATGATCACTTAATCATTGTCCTGCAACCCCATCCATGGGGCATAGGGCGGAAGTAAATTCTTTCCATCTGCTCCTATCTGCGGCTAGCCTTTTCAGTTGTGGCCACGTTCTTTGCTGGGTACTTGCTTCGGCTAAGACAGTTGTTCTCCACGTTTTTCTCGGCCTTCTTACGCGACGTGTACCCTGAGGATTCCATTCCATTCCTCAAACTATGCCCGATCCAACGCCATTTCCTCTGTCGGATTTCCACTTCTATTTGTGTTTGTTTCGTTCTGGTAGTCACTACCGACATCCGCGCTCTTTTTGTTTCTTACATTGCAGAGTGATTTTCTCCATTTCTGTTGTACGATAATATGATTAATCTGATTTTCTGTACGACCATCCGGGGAAACCCATGTTTTCTTGTGGCAAATTTTGTGGGGAAATAGGGTTCCACCAATATTAAGTTGTCGTGAGTTACATAAACCAACGAGAAGCTCTCCATTGCCATTTCTTACACCTATCCCGTGTTTGCCCATGACTCTCTCTAGACCTGCATTTTCACACCCGACTTTGGCGTTAAGATCGCCAAAAATGATCTTAATGTCAGCCTTTGGAGCATTGTCATAAATCGTACTTAGCTGCGTGTAGAAAACGGATTTTTCTTCCTCATCTACGTCTTTAATTGGAGCATAACACTAGATGATGGTAATATTTCTTACTCTAGATTTCAATCTGGCAATGATAAGTCTTCTGGATACTGAGGCTCAGGAGATCAAACTACGTCTAGCATTGCAACTTAACATAATGCCTACACCTCCTCTCCTTACGCCACCAACTGCTTCATCATCTCCAGAGTACAGCATAGATGTTAAATTGCTGGGAGATATATAATCTCCTTGTCCTCTCCATTTGGTTTCGTTCAACTTGCTCGTATCGGCCTGCATCGTACAGGGATCTAAAGTTCCAAGCTCCGAAAGTTGTTCGTGTCCTATAACCGAAGGTATTTTCCGCGCGTACGAGACGATTTCGATAATTTACTTCCGATTCTGTTATCTCGGTGTTCCGCTCGACACCACCACATGAAATATGCCGCACCCCCGAATCCAATGTGCGGTTTATTACAACCGAGGCTGTAGGAGGATTCACCGTGATTTCATCGCGATTACCTCTTGGGAACCTTCCATTCGTTGTCATGTTTCATGAAATGTAGTAGTAGTAGTAGTAGTAACTAGTAACCAGTAACTAACTAGTAACTAGTAACTTTTTTTATTAGTATATATATACTTTAATTTTACATTTTTAATTATAATAACTATTAATATAAATTAATTTAACTTGTGGTTTTTTTAATTTCTTCAATACATTTTTTTTTAAATATTTTAAAATTAGTTTCTACTTTAATTTCCCTTGGTAATTGATTAAATCTCCTAAAGCCTTTGTATATTAATGAATTTTGGGCGCCAGCTGTTAAGTAATTTTCCAACCTAAAATTAACATCAGCGTTCCTTAGATTATACGGTTGAACGTGCTGGATTAAGTTCATTCTTTGACCTAAATAATTTGGCAGCTTTCCTTTTCTTAAATTAAATATATACATTAGTACATTTAGTTCTATTTTTTTACTTATACTTATCCATTTCAGGCATTCTAGCATTAGTTCTACTGACGTATACCTATTACACTTTAGAATAATTCTCATACCGCGATTTTGGAGTTTTTGCAATCTATCCATATCAGTTTTTGAACATATATATAATATTGTTGAACAATATTCAAAGTGCGGCTTAATTATGGCATTATATATATTAATTGCACATCGTAAAGATACACTGCTTCTAATTCTTCTAAAAAATGCGATCTTTTTACTAATATTTTTGCGAATATAATTAATATGATTCTGAAAGTTAAGCTTTTTGTCAATTATTACTCCTAAATATTTAATTTCTTCAATAGTTTCAATTTTTTCACCATCTATACAAATATTGTCACTTAGACTTCCATTTATAGCCATAGCTTTAGTTTTCATAATATTAATTTTTAATTTATTCATTTTTAACCACTTGCTTAGCATCTTTAAATCCTTTTCTAAATTTATTTTCATTTCGTTAATATCAACCCCATTAATATAAGTTAATGCATCGTCTGCAAATAACATTATTTTAGAGTATTTTAGAACATTTTTGATATCATTAATATATATTAAAAATAATAATGTTCCTAAGACTGATCCTTGAGGTACTCCTAGTTCTATTAAATTACGTTCCGAGGTAACTCCATTTATTTTAGTTCGTTGGTATCTATTACTCAGGTAAGATTCAAACCATTTAAGCTCTTTATTCTCAATACCATACTTTTTTAACTTCAAAATTAATATATTCCTATCAACGGTTTCGAAGGCTCTCTTAAAATCTAAAAATACTGTTATTATTCTTTGCTTATTTTCTATTATTTCTTTCCATTTAATCATTGTCCAATTTAGAGCCGTTTCGCATGAGTGACTTTTACGGAATCCAGATTGTTCTTTTATAATTAACTCATTTTCTTCAACATATTTTTGCAGTTGCATTTGTATAACTTTTTCCAATATTTTTTCTAACGTAGGTAACATATTAATTGGTCTGAATTCTTCACAATTTTTAGTTTTACTTACTTTTTGTATTGGTATTACAAGGGTTTCTTTCCATTTGTCTGGAAATTCACCCAACCTCATTGAGTTATTAATTATTTTAACCAAAATACAGCCTAATTCATTCCAACTATCCAATACCATTTTAATATTTATCATATTATAATCTCTTTTATTATTCATATTTTTACAGATTTCCTTTAATTCATTTTTCGATACTTCTTTAAACTTAAATTTACTATCAACTTGCTCCATCGTATTTTTATAACTTTCGCACGGAATGGATCTATTAATTTCCTTTACACTATCTATAAAATACTTATTAAA
Source organism: Dolichopus griseipennis (assembly GCA_963082915.1). Taxonomy (NCBI): domain Eukaryota; kingdom Metazoa; phylum Arthropoda; class Insecta; order Diptera; family Dolichopodidae; genus Dolichopus; species Dolichopus griseipennis. The sequence goes on along the minus strand of OY720441.1, from coordinate 302,138,834 downwards.
ATTGTTAGCTATTCTATTACTATCCTTAACCATTGTTGAACCGAATTTAACTTCTCTAATTTCATGTTTTTCTTCTTTTAATACATAATTTTTTATAGCTTTCCATGCTTCTTTTTGATTCTCCGCTTTTTCAATTCTTTTTTCAATAAAGTTATTTTTTGCTTTATTTACAGCAGCTTTATAACTATTTCTTATTACTTTATATCTCTCCCAGTCCTCCTCTACATTACCCAAACACGCCCTCTCATAAATCCAAATTTTATAATTTTTCATTCTTTGTAGTTCATTATTAAACCACCCATTATCTTCTTTAATTTTAATTCTCCTTTTAACTTTAAATTCATTTACTAATTTATTCATCACACCATCTAAATTTCTTACACATAGATTCATATCATTACCATTATTCAGCGCCAAAATATTTCGTTTTCTAAGTTCACTTTTAAACAGCCTTTCATTATACTTAAATGTTTCTATTTCTTTATATATACCACTACATCTATCAATTTTTTTATTCTTGTATTTAAATTCTAATTCTAAAGTTTCATGATCACTAATATTGCAACTCTTATTAGCGGTTACAATCACATTAATCATATTAGTAACTACATAATCAATAATCGTTTTTGAATATTGTGTAATTCTGGTAAAAAAGTTCACGATTTGTTTAAATCCACTATCTGTTATAGTATCCAATAATTCTTTTTTATAACAATCATTATTAAACCAATTAATATTAAAATCACCAGTTATCAAGATATCTTCATTTAATTCTTCTAATTGCCCTAACCAATCCTTAAACATGCTACAAAATTGTCTTTTCTGTGAATGTTCATTAGGAGATCTGTATACTATTACTATTATTACTCTACATTCTTTTTTATTACATCTTACTGCAAGCCACCAAATATTTAATCCAACTCGAAAATTTTGTACCATAGTATACGACCATTCTTTTCTTATAAACATAGCTACTCCTCCCGTGCGTGCCGATTCTGAATCTAACCGAATTAAGTTATACTCTTTTAATTCAATTTCTGCCGAATTAATATCCTCCGTTAAATGTGTTTCACTTAACATTATTATTTCAAATTGGTTTTGTGTAACTATAATTTGTAATTCCTTAAAATTATTTAATAAGCCTTGAATATTTAAATAAACACTTTTAAAACTCTTTAATTGCTAGAATTTTATCTTTTCCCGCTCTACCTTTAACTTGTGCTGGTATACCTTACACTCTTTACTTAAAATTGAGTGGTTTATATCTAATTTCAAGTTTAATCTTTTATTCGATTTTTCACAATTGATACATCTTTCTACTATTTCCTTTTTACATACTCGTGAATCATGATCTCCCAAACATTTGAAACATACCTTTTCCGCGTGACAGTCCTTGGCTTCATGATTAAAGCCACAACAATTATAACATCTTCTCACAGATGTCGCATCATAAACCTTACACCTATCCCAACAACCAATGTTTATCCTTTCTTTGTGTATCGCCGTTTTATAGTCTTGACTTTCTACTTCCACAATCGCATTATAAATGTCGCCTGTTTTACCCTTTATGACTTTTAGGCACTTCATTCCACTTCCTGTTAAATCCTCATTTTGGCTTTTTATTTTATCTACTATTTCTGTTTCACTTGTTTCGTTACTTAACCCATGAATAAACAGTTGTGGCTTACGCAACTGCGGAATTTTAATATTGTATTCTTCCCCTATTTTCTCTTCTAATACCGATTTGATATTCATACTCTGTTCGCTATTTTCGCATTCAATCATCATTACTCCATTATTCTTGCTTCTAATATTTTTAAATCTAATCGTGGATGGGTCAATTTTTTTTTGTATATATTCCTTAGTAGTTTCTATCTTCTGTTTCTTATCTTTTGGTCTAATTAAAACTGGCGGATTATTTTTAGTTTTTAGTACTGAAGCATACGAGACACCTACACTTTCATTTCTAGCTTTATCGCACTTTTCCATTTCATTTACAACCTCATCTATTTTACCCTTTGTGTTTGTTACACCCTTCAAAATATTATCGCTTTGTTCTTTAAAGATTTCTGTTAAGTTATGCATCTTTTGAATTTCTAACGCTTGAGCATTTTTCATAGCTTCTATTCTCTCCGAATACCTTGTCTCAATGGCTTCCAAAAGACACTTAATTTCTTTTTCATTCTTCTTCATAGACTCCTCAAACTCATTTTTATATTCCTTTAAATAATTACTATTCTTATCTACCGCATCCATCATAGTTTTCAATATCATATCCACATTTTGTATATACGTGATACAATCATCACATATAAACTTAATTCTCTTGCAAGTCTCTACTGTATTGCATTGTGATTGATCCAATCCACAGCAATTCAACGTCGTATGATATACCTTTCCGCAAACTCCTTCACATCTTATTCCAGATTCGCCACGAATTGGTTTTCGACATTGTTTGCATTCCTCCACCATTTGCGCTGCCTTTTTATTTTATTGCTTAATTTTCTTTTAAGCGTATGCAATTTTCTTTTCTTCTTCCTTATTTTCCCACGTTTTATTGCATACAACTGTTCTCCTAAAAGTATGCAATTTTTTTTCCTCTTATTTTCACGTTTCCTCTAAAATTTCTCCAGTCTACCTTTGTCCTTCAACAAGGAAAGTACTTTAATCAGGATAATAATTAATAATTTTCTAGTATCTGCTTTCTCACTCTATAAGTGATATCAGCAACTCATTGTTTTTTTTTATTTTTTATTGTTTTTCGATCTGCAACTGCTTGCACAGGAACTTGGGTGAATAAGTACTTGAATAATATGCCGCCCTTGGGGGGCTCCAACAGCTTTCATCCTTTAATGGAGGAAGGCGTAACTAAAAAAAGGAAAAAATCACACACAAAACCAAATATAATACAATCAAACATAACCTCATTCACGAATGACGATAGCAAAAAATTCCTGAATGTAAAATCTACAAACCCTGATATACCATTGAGAATGCATAATAAATTCATCATCAATAAAGCACTGGAAGGTATTTATTCTAAATTTAAAGCTTCTTGGGATAGAACCGGTAATATAATTCTCGAAGTTCCAAATAAGCGTATTGCTGAAATATTCCTAAAACAAACGAAATTGGGCAAGATTGATATACTGGTTGAATTTAATAAAAATTTAAATTACTCAAAAGGTTTGATATTCGATAGAGACTTAATACACGTAGAAGCCAATGAAATACTGGATGGTCTAAAAGAAAAAAATCCTATAATAGTAGAAGTTTACAAAATAGCAAAAGTACAAAAAGACTTACAAAAAACATACACGGGAGCACTTATTGTTACATTTGACTCAATTGAACCACCAGAATATATCAAAAGTGGTTTTACTATTCATCCAGTTAAAAAATGGTATCCAAATCCGATTAGATGCAAAAGATGCCAAATGCTCGGTCACCTACAAAAATATTGCAAAAACTTACCAAAATGTGCTGACTGTGGAGTTGAAAGGCCTGAAGGTGATAGCACCCATATACAAATTTGTAAAACATTTAGCTGTGTTAATTGTAATGGTGCAAATCACAGCGCAGCTTCAAGAAGTTGTCCGTCATACGAAAAAGAAAAAGAAGTTTTAAAAATAAAAACCGACTCACATTGCTCTAAACGAGATGCGTATAAAAAATATGAATTAAGTTATAGTTTGACACTTCAAAACACTCAAACTCATTCTTTTGCTCAGCTGTTCAAAAGAAACGATAAGCCAATTAACCAAAATTTAAATACTGATTACAACAATATTTCAACAATTGATAATGCAGAAAATAAAAATAACTCAACTTCAAAAATTAACACTCAAACATATCAAGAACAAGCACCACACTCAAGTAAAATATATTCCACAGAAATAAATAGCGAACAACCACATTCCACCACTCAAACTGATCAGCATGGACAACAACCAAACATCAATACTGAAGTTGTTACCGAAGATAACAATAAAAATCTCAAAGAAACAAGTAATGTAAATATTAATCATAACAAAATAAATACTCTAACTAATTTAAATATTAATCACAACAAAATTAACACTCATACTAATCAAAATATAAATACACAAACTAACAATAATAATAAAAATAATAATAATAAAAATTTTACACTAAATTCTAATATTACAGCTAATAATAGTCATAACAGTTCCTCCAGTAACTCACTAAATAAAAAATTTAACTCAAATCTTCTATACAATTCAAACAGCGGTTCTAATCTAAATTTAACGACAGATTTACCAAATTCTGATATCGAAATATAACAATAAATAAAAACAATTATATAAATATTATTTCTTTTTCGTGTTTCTCCTAAATTTATGCTAGAAATTTTATTTATTTTTTATAATTCAATAAATCTAGTATACTCATTTTATTTTAATTTTTACTTTAAATTATTCTTTGTTATTCAAATTTCAATTAAAATACACCAAATCACCCAATCTTTTAACTCTTACTTCATTTCATTAATTAATTGCATTCATTCTAAATTAAAAAGGAATACAAATGAACAACAATATCAACAATGCAAAAAAGAATTATAGTATACTGCAATGGAACATACAGGGATTTCATAGAAATAAGAGTAATTTGGATATTTTAACTAAACAATATAAACCACTGATCATAGCCTTACAAGAAACTCATCTTAGCAAGACTCTGATGCCCGATTGTTACTCAAATTATCATTGTAAATTTTTAGAAAACAGTTCAAATCCGTCTACAGGTGGTTTGGGTTTTCTAATTAATAAAGGGTTAAACTTCACCGTATTAAACCTAACAACAAACATGCAAGCAAGTGCTATAGAAGTTAACTTTCCCAGTTTTTCCAAACCAATCTGTATCTTGAACATTTACCTTGAACATGATTCAAATTATCAGAAAGCAGACCTCCAAAACTTACTCAACCAAATTCGTAAGCCCTATATTATAATGGGAGATTTCAATGCACGTAACGTTATTTGGGGTGACCAGGTAACTAACAATAGAGGTAAAGTGGTAGAAGAATGGGTAGAAGATAATGATGAGCTAATACTACTTAATGACGGTTCACCAACACTTTTTAGTACAAGGGGCACTTTTACGTGTATCGATTTAACATTGTGTTCAACAGAAATAGCATCAAAATTTCACTGGAGCACAACAGATAATCCTAAGGGTAGTGATCATTTTGCTATCTTTCTGATTTCTGAAAACTTAAAAAGCTGTTTCGAACAGAAAGCTAAATTTTTGGAAAAGGAAGCAAACTGGGAAATATTTTCAAATTGTGTAGGCAATTTCTTAGTAGTAAGACCACAATCTGCTAACATTAACAAGGAAGTAGCTTTCTTGATTAAAAGTATAAGATTCGCGGCAAGCCAAGCTATGAAAACAACAAGTAAAATAAACAACAATCAACCGGCTTGGTTTAACAAAAAAATTCAAAATTACATCAAATTTCGCGACGCGGCATGGAAAATTTTTAAGAGAGACCCTATCAAAGAAAATTTGATACAAGTACGTAGATTAAATGCAATGCTAAAAAAGGAAATTAAGTCAGCTAGAGCAAAATCCTGGGAAAATTTTGCAAATAGTATTGGAGATGGAAAACATGACTATTGGCAAAAAGTAATGTGTATATTCGGTAAAAAAAGTAACGGCATACAAGCAATCAGACAACAACCAGATGGCAGCTTATGCACAAACTCAGAACAAAATGCTAATTTCTTTGTTAACATGTGCTCGGACTTTTCAAAAGACTATAACTACGCCCCCGAATTTCAAAGAGAAAAACAAGACTACAAATTACCAGAATATATAAATAATTATAATAATTTAGATGACCACATTAGGCTGGAAGAGGTAGAAACTGCACTTAAGAATTTTACTGGTACTACTCCAGGCCTAGATGGAGTTTCGTATGGTATGCTCAAGCATACCACTACAAACTTCAAAAATAGACTAGTAAAGCTTTATAATAGAATTTTTAGCTCAGGTTACTTTCCACAGGTATGGAAAATCGCTGAACTAACTCCTATCCCAAAAGGCTCGAAGAACCCAAATGATCCTAAAAATTATAGATTTATATCACTTCTCTCAACAATGTCAAAATTATTTGAAAAAGTTATAGGTAACAGATTAAGCTGGTTTATGGAAAATAAACTGTCCAGTAAAATACATGGTTTTAGACCTAATAGAAGCACTCAAACCTTACTTCAAACATTAGAATTAGAACTTTCTATGGCCTTACATAACAAAGAACATGTTACACTAATATCTTGTGATATTGAAAAAGCATTTGATAGAATAACAAAGCACAAAATACTGCAGCAATTAGTAAGGTGGAAACTAGGACCAAAGTTTATAAAAACAATCCAAAGCTTCTTAACAAACAGGAAAATTTTAGTAAAGGTAAATGGAAAAATATCAATGGTTAAAAATCTTCTAAATGGCATACCACAGGGCTCCCCATTATCTGTACACCTTTTTAACACATTCATTTCAACATTACCAGGTGTGTGGAAAGATATACCCACTAGGGGATTTAATTACCTTATTTACGCGGACAACATCCTACTATATAGTATAGGAAAAGATACATCAATTAATAACAACTTACAAGTAGCACTAAACTCGTTAAAAATATGGTCGGATGAAAATGGTGTGGTTTTTCCTATTGAAAAATGCGAATGTATACACATCTGTAATAAAAGGAACTGTAACGTTACACCGTTAAACTACAATAATATATCAATAAATTCAGTTAACGAGATCAGCATACTAGGGATTAGATTTACCAAAAGGCTTAAATATGAACCGCACATCAAGAACCTTGTAAAAAAAATGAAAAAAACGAACAACCTCTTAAAGCTAATATGTAAAAGCAAATGTGGGCCACCAATTAAAACAGCTCTAGTTATTGCAAAAGCCTTACAAATCGGAAAAATAGATTACGCAATACCAATCTACGGTTTTTGTAATAAAACACAAATAGCGCAAATCCAACGTCAACTAAACCAAGCGGCACGAATAGCTTTAGGCGCTTTGAGAACAACAAATATCGACAGCTTAATTATAGAAGCAGGCTTTCCAACTTTCGAGGAACGACGTAATCTACTCGCATCAAAATTCGTGCACAGACAATATAGCAACTTGGAGTTCCCTCTGAACAAATTCATAACTGCGCTGATCAAAGAAGAGATACCAACGCCAAAAAACTCTTCCTTAGTGCGAGCCTTAGAATTTTCAAAATTAAATGGTGTTATATTTGAACAACCATTGCCAAAATTTGCAAGAGTAGAACCCTGGCTAAATAATATAGAAAAACATATAGATACATCGACAGCCAGGCATACAAAAGGGAGTACTAACAACACAATTTACCAGAAGCTGTACCAAGAGGTCAAAAATCGACATCCAAATGCGTACTGTATATATACAGACGCAACCAAATCGGAAGATGGAGTCGCATTTGCAGTAGTTGACCAGCACAAGTTGCTTATAAAGAGTAGCCTTCCAGCAATATTTGAAATATACAATGCTGAGATAGTAGCCTTATACGAAGCTCTCGTCTTATGCCAGAACCTACCGCATAGATGTTTATTAGTATTCACAGACAGTTTATGTGCTCTACAGGCAATTAATAATAAAACAAATAAACAACCTATTGTTCAAAATATTAAGAGTATTCTTATCAACTTGGACAAAGACATTAAACTTGTTTGGATCCCCGGGCATGCAGGCATTCTAGGTAATGAACTAGCTGACAAAGAAGCTAAACTTGCGACAAGGAGTGCAACCTTTAATCGTCGAGTTTACTTTCCAACAATTAAAGGTAAAGAGATAGCTGAAAAACTGCAAATCGAGAAACAACAAAAATGGAATGGCTCGAACAGTTTTCTAAAAATGCACTGGCCACTAGCAAAAGCCCCAACATATAATATTGGTAAACGTAGTTTAGAAACAAAATTTTGTAGGTTACGTTTAGGACACACGCTAAAAACAAAAAAATATATTTTCGATAATACTAGTCCACCAATTTGCCACCATTGTGGAAACACGTTGTCCATCAAACATGTTTTTTATGAATGCCAATTAACTAATACTATATTACATAATAATAATCAAAGTACAAATGAAATTTTAATTCCTGTGGTAGAAAATATTAAAATAATTGAACAAATATGTAGTGAGTTTAATATACAGAATTGATGGTTTAAATCGTCTATCTTTCTTTTTCTTTTCGTTTCGTCTCGTTCTCTTTTCTAATTAAAGTTTTTATTATATTTTTTCCTTTTTTTTTCTTTTTTTTTCTACTATTGTCTTTTCATTTAAAATAGAACTTGAACTGTTATGACACTGATAAATTAAATTTCAAATAATTAAAGTCGTTATTAAATAAAAACTTAATATATATAATAAAAAATGTTATTAAATAAAAATTTTAATTAAATATAATAAATAAGCTAATAGTATGAATTTAAAGGATGAAATTATATAATTGTAAATAAAAATTGTAAATAAAACATGATATGTAAATATAAATATATAATAATTAAAATTGTAATGTAAAATAGACATAAGGTTTTCCCATAATGGCCTATGTAGCCGAGGGAAACACTAATATTGCTTAAGTACCTTTTTTGTAATATTAGAATTTAAATAAATAAATAAAATAAAATTTCTCTTCTGGTTTTGTTTTTTTATTATTTTTAATCCTTTTGTAACTTTTTAATCCTGTATTATTTTAACTTTGTTTTTACATTATTAGATAGGTGGGTTCTTCCACTATTTTTTAATATTTTTATTTAAATTTATACTTATATATTTCCTACTTTTATTCACCTTCAAAAAAAAACCACTGTTTTATAGGTTTTTTCAATACTTCACTCTATCTTCACTCTGATGAACTGATAACCAAATGTTATCAGTTGGTTAACCCTTTGGCATTTTCTGAGATATGGGTGATAAAACCATAAGCTCAAATCTGACAGGCACGTCCGCCCGTTGGATAGTCAGATACATTTTCTTATAGGCCGCTCATTGTGAGTACAGACGCCTTTTGCAGCTGCTCCAACTAGGAGATGCAGACGCTACATACATGGTTACGTAAAAAACCCTTAAATTCAAAATGTGAAAGTGGCTCAATTCCGGGCATGGATCTTCCGCCTTTGGTTGTTACCTCCGCCGTTGTCCGATACACGCCATGCTTCCCATCTCTTCTGTCCCCTACCCATCCTACTACACCGGGGTTAGAACCCGATCGTTCGGATGGGTTGCTAGTGTTAACGGTGGTCACCATGTGAAGGTGAGAGTAAGCAAAATAAGATGGGAGAGGTTAAGTGTCGTAAGCTGGATACAACGACCATAAAACGCATCACCACCGCAAGACTCCCTCATAATTACTTATCAATCTTTAATACTACCTCATAATCACTTATCAATCTTTTCAATTTACCATTTCTATTATAATTACAATTAGCAGAATACTAACCAAAACAAACCAAATATTAACTATAGACACCCATTTTAGTAAACCCTTTACTTATCCCAATCTTATCCTAAACCTAAAAATACTACAAAATACAATTTTTTATTATATATTTAAAATTATTTACTTACAGCTTAAACTGAACTTGAAATAAAGTGCAATATATTTCCTTAAAATTTTTTTCATTAATTTGAATAATTTTTTTTTTCAATTGTTTATTTTATTTTTTTTATTTCACTTCAAGCACTTGCTTATCAACTTATTTTTCTAATATTTAATTTCTTTTTAAACAGGTGTTGTTAAATTAGGTTGAATTAATCGTACATAATTAAACGTTTTGTTTTTAATTTTCCATTTCTAATTTTCTCTTAGAATTTAAAATTTTTTTTTGTTTTGATTTTCTATTCCTTCTAATTTTATAACAAAATTATCAACTTCCATGCCGTTGAGAGTCATCTAAATTCAATTAAATCGGCAATCCTAGCTCTATGTGAAACTCAAGTTAGTGGTCAACGAGTGGAAAACGAAACTTAACCCACATGCCTAAAAAAAGCAAATGCTTTTGGACTTTTACAAAGAACTTAAAAGAAGACAATAGCGGGTCTTCTTTTCCTCCACTTGTGATGTAAACAATCACATTGTGTCAGATTCGAAAGAAAAAGTAAATTTTTTTGGCAAACGGTTCGCTTCTAAGTCGTCACTGCTTCAGTCAACTCAAAGACCCCCATCTGTTCCAGAAGTTGGTTGTCATTTGGTAGAATATATTTAGGACGCGAGCAGTGATGAAAATCTTGAAAAATCTTGATACAAAAAAATCAGCTGGTCCCGATGGTATTACAACCACCGTCCTTACAAACACATATACCTCGAAAAGCTTGTGCTATACTTGTGCGAAAAGCTTAATATTAGTCTTCACCATTATGGCAAGTCTGGTGTTGTAGCTCTGGATATTTCTAAAGCTTTCCATCGAGTTTGGCATGATGCTCTATTGGCTTAATGCAGGGCTTTAGGTATAGGTAGGGTATTTGTTAAATGGATTGGAGATTTCCTTTAGAATATTACGATTCGTGTTCTAGTCGATTGATATTCATCCAAAAATTTTAAAATAAATGCTGTTTTACCTCCCAGTCTTTTCCTAATATTTATAAATGACCTACTTTCAATAACCTCCAATCCAATCTATAGCTTCGCAGATGACAGACAGTACCCTTGTTGTTTCCTATGAATTCCATAGCCGCTATAACATTAATCATCAGATTAATGCAACGGCTAAAAATTTCACTATAAGAGAATTAAACAAAGATTTAGCTAAAATCCAAAAATGGTGTGAAATCAACAAAGTTTTAAATAATCCCAGTTTTACTTCAACGCTCACTCCACTGAGCCATCGTCGTACAGTTGAGTCACTGACCTTGTTTTATAGATATCTTGTAGGGACTAACACCTGTTCTAAAGAAATCAAACAACTTATGCCTCCACTCAAGATTTTCCATCGGGAAACAAGGAGGGCAACAGATGCTCATCCCTACACATTCGAGCTAACCAGATTGTGTAAAGAGGATTATGGATATTCGTTTGTCATGCGCTCATCACGGCTGTGGAACCATATTTCAACAAATGTGTTCCCCAAATTTGATAATGTATATGTGTAATATTTAGCTAAATTTAAGAAGAACATCAACATCTTTCTTCTAAATATCCCATCCAATTTTCTCCATCTCCCATAATCCAGTTATCCCAAATAACTTCCACCATAATCCCAATTCCTTCCATATCCCCATTCCTGTAGCCAAACTGTACATTTGTATCACAGGTTTCCTCCTAAAGTTTAGCTCAAAAAGGGTTTGGTTTTGGTATGTTAAAATCACACACTACCCAAAGAAACACCGCACAGTTTCAATGTGTGGCTTTCGAGCTTTCCATTCCCTCGTAAAAAAAAAAAAAAAAAAAACTCATCAATTGCAGGGCTTTACCATATTCCTTTACTCAGCAAAGGGATTTTACCATATCTCTGCTAAATTTATAAAAAAATTCCATTTGCAATTCACTCCAATCCTAGTAAAGTTCATTAATATTGCTTTTTGGTTCTGGTCGACTTTTCGAATTAGTTACCAAGAATAGATTACATCATTTTCTCTATATTGCTCAAACTTCAATTTTCCCAAATTCTCTTAAAACATCAGTTGTAAAACCAATATACAAAATTGGAAATACTGAAATTTGTTCTATTTATAGTCCTATTTCGGTTTTACCAGCTTTTTCCAAAATTTTCAAATTAGTTACCAAGAATAGATTACATCATTTCCTCTATCACAATATTCTTAGTCTGGAACAATATGGATTCGTAAAAAGTTCTAATACAACTGCGGCTTGTATTAACTTAACTTATCAAATTATCTAATCTAAGTTTTTACAATAACCAACTGAATCTTTTTAAATATCTCTCTAATAGACAGCAAATTGTTCGCATCAATTCTTCTCAAAATCAGGCAAAGACAATTAGAAAAAGGGTTCCCCAGGGGTCTATTACAGGTCCTGACTTCTTTCAAATATATATTAATGATAAATGTCAGCTAAATTTATAGAGAAAGCTTCAGCTTTACGCGAATGATGTTGTACTAAAATATGGTGGAAAAAACCAGATTGACTTGGTAAATGCAATTAACTGCGATTGAGAAATCATCAATATATGGATAAATAAAAATCGTCTACTATTAAATGAAAAGAAAACCAAAATAATTGTATTCAATAATAAAACAGATCATAATTTCAATATTCACTATAAAAACTACCCAATTGAAATTGTGAAAACGTTTAATTACCTCGATCTTGTAGTTGATAATAGATTAAGATGGTGCGTGCATATTGACCATGCTATAAAAAAGTTTATCTATCTGTTTTCATTTTAACAAGTATAGAAACAGTCAGTCGGTGCAACCGACTTAGAAATACCCTACGCCTATTTGGTTCAAATTTAATAAGAAGTCCATAAGTCATTTTAAAACAATAAAAGCTGTTATTAGTTTGGTCGTAAAACAAAGCTAGCCCAATTAACTTTATAAAACTAAAAACATTTTCTAATTAAACTATCTGCTAACAGTAATTTTTTTCTTTTAAAGTTGTTATAGCCCTTCAATGGGAAGGTTGCCAAATTTCTCGAAGATCTAACTTTATCTAACTCACCCCCCCCCCCACTCCATTCTTTTAGGTTTTAAGAAATAAATTGTGAAGTCCACAAAAATTTGGAACTTTACTTAGAATTATACTATCTAAACATAAATGGGTAAAACTGAGAGAAACTTTCTTCAATTTAAGAAACCACTTTTAAATTTAAGAAATGGCTTTTAGATTTAAGAAAAACCTTTAACATATGTTAAAATATAATGTTGGACCTTTAAATTTTGTATATTAAAAAAAAAAATTGGACAGGTATTCAAGTTACAAGTGCTGAAAAATAGCAAAATTTCAATATTCGAGCACTTATAGCTCCTAAATAGGAAGCTTGACAAAAAAATATTGTTAACCGACTCCTACTAATTTCTGAGTATCTAACTTCTCAAGGCCCTAGCTTGAACCGTCCAGAAGATATGTGTGGGCAAAAATTTTGCAAAAATTGAGTTTTGTTTAATGACAAATTTTAGTACCGTATGTCAACCCTAAACATTTGCCTGTCAAAAATTTATAAAGTTTATGAAACCAGCTATCGTTTGCCGTTTTCAGATTGAATATGTGGCTTTTATTTCATAATTTAAATATGTGACTTTTTCCAACTAAGGGGGGCTTTAGCCTCGAAACAGGTGGGGCTACAGAAAAAAATTCTTCTACAAAATTATTGTTTTTGCAAAAACTACCCATGGTTAAAATTTCTTTTCTCTATTTCAATCGGTGTAAAAGTTTTTGTAAACATACGGACGAATGGACGGACGGACAGAGTGAAACTATATAGGCACATTTTTACAAAATTTTTTGAAAATGTGCTAAAAATATTACAAATTCTTACTAATTTATCGATTTAAAAATATTAAAAAACAAAAAAACTTGAATTAAATGAAAATATATTTATTTCAATTCATTTACAAAAGTGAAAAAATTTGAATTATTAAATTTGGTGATAAAAATTTAATATATTTAATAATTTAAATTTTTCAAAATTGCAATCATTTTAAATTGCTAGTTTATGAACCTATCGAAAAGCTTATAAACGCAAAATATGCAATATATGTATTTCTAAAATATAATTACAAATTTAGAACTTTTCATATAATTCATTTAAATATAACAATAAATTTTACACAAATGCAGCAAGTAGCTTTGAATATAGCTTAAGTATTGTACACAATGTCTTAATTATATAAAAAAAATTAAAATTTAAAAAAAAGGAATTTAATCGTTTATTAAAAAAATATTTTGTTTTAATTTATAAAATACTAGTAAAAAAGCCTGTCGGACGACAGGTATAATTTTAATTTCTCTTTTTATATATATTCTTTTTTCCTGCTATTGCGCTACTGAATCAATAAAAGGAAATTCGTTACCTAAAGAACGTTAAGTTAACATTATAATAGTTTGTTTTAGTTTTGTAAGTGATAATAAAATAGAAGTATACATACTAAAGTGTAAAAAATTTCTTTATACATTTTTATTAAAATTTTCTGTATCTACCTGTTAACAGATTTCTCATACGTTTTGATTTTTTTTTTTTCTGTTCATAATTTACATTTTATAACTTTAATTTTTTCTTTCTCTTTTGAATGTAAGTATTTGTAATTAGAAGTATTTTACATGTGTGAATAACACTTAACATAACATAGGGCACGCTGGTCAGCAGCAGTTTGTCTTTTATTATATTTAGATTATACAAAATATGTTTTATGATCAAATTCTTAGCATTTTAAATATATAAAACTGTTAAATAAAAACGGTAATAGGAAAGAACCCTCGTGCATCAAATTTAAAGTTTTTATCTTCATGAATCTCGAAGATAAGCTTTCTAATTTTGGGATATCCTAGGAGCCACCTGGACCACCGTTACAATTAAGTCTAAATTTCGGGGGCACATAGGAAATAGGAAATATATAAAATCTTTTCAGAATTATTACCTGTAATGTATTTACTGTTGAATGATTTAGTACCCTTGATTAGTTATTTCAATTTTAAATATTTTTTAAACTTATTCGCTTATTTTTTAGTGTTTTATAATTTTATATAACTAAACTCAAAGTTATTCGAAAGAAATAATAATTTTTAAAAATATAAATTTAAAAGTTGTTGTAATATATATGATGGTTTTTAATGTTTTTTATCACAAAATTTATTAATCAAAATATGCAATAAACATATTTCTAAAATACAGTGACAAATCTAGAACTGTTCTTATAATTCATTTAAATATAAAAATAAATTTTACAACTTACTTACTTATAGAACTCAACAACTAATGGCGCTATCATGAATCATGAATTTTGTGGTCTAGGTAATGAGACTATGACGAGGACTGCGTGTGGTCGAGATCGGACCATGGGTTCCGTTCCTAGAAGCTTTGGATTGAATTTAGGCCAAACAAGCATAATTCCGAAACCAATGAAGATAAAACCCTCAAATGTGGTATTAGTGTGCTTCTTTCTATGTCCTTGGAGTCCTTGAAATTTAGGACCAATTGCAGTAGTGGGTCGGGGACCATCCACACAGTTCTAAAGACCTTAAAGCATATCATTGAAGTTTCATCAAGATAGCTCCATTAGTTTTTAAGCTATCGTGCCTACGGACGGAAGGTCGGTTGATCACAAATATATATACTTTTCCATATCTAGCTCGCTTCCTTTAGGTGGTTACAAACACCATACAAAAGTTAATATACCCTTTTCCTATTTCATAGGATGTCGAAAGAAATACCCAAAGTAATAGAACATAATAATTGTTTGTATAAGAAATATAAGCAGTACCCTAATAGTGTGGAGTATAAGAGAAATTATAATGTGCTAAAAAGCAAGGTAAATGCAGAGATAGAAAAACCCAAGCAGCGATACAAGAAACCCAAACACTTAGCAGCGTCCTTAGCAACTCCATTTTTGGTTTAGTTCAATCCTCAAAATGTTCAATTCTGCCGTATGGTGCAAAGCTCTCCTTGAAATGAAAGGTTTGGAATAATTGTTGCTATTTTTCGCGACAGCATTGGGTTTTTTTGATGTTGAAATCAACTCTATTGATTTCACCCCATTTTTGGGTTTGAACTAAATCTTTATTTAGTTCGCTTATAGTGAAATTTTTTGCTGTTGTATTTATCTGATGACTAATGTTACAGCAGCTATGGAAGTCATAGGAAGCCAATAAAGCCAATAAAGCATCATGCCAAACTCGATCGAAAGCTTTAGAAATATCCAGAGCTACAACATCAGACTCGGCAGAATAGAGAAGACTGATATTAAATTTTCGAACAGGTAGGTCCTGAGATCACTAGTTGAGCGACGGGCTTTGAACCCGTATTGTCGATCATGAAGAAAACCTTTACGATCTAGATATTTCAAAAGCTTATAGTTTATAACTTTTTCCTTTACTTAAGAAAGGAACGAAGTAATAGCAATATGTCGGTAGTTAGAGGGATCGCTTTTATCGCCTTTTTTAGGAATTGGAAAACCATGTGCAAACTTTCATTGGGTTGGATGAATACCCGAAGTAAAAAAAAGATGGAAAAGGTTGAGCAGATGCTTTGAAATGGAGGTATAAGTGTTTTTAAGGACGGTTGTTGTAATACTGTCGAAACCGGCTGATTTTTTGTATCAAGGTTTTTCAAGATCACTGCTTAAATCCTAAAGTATATTCTACCAAAGGAGCAGCCAATTTTTTGGGATCATACTAATTTTTTGGAAAGGGACCTTTGGTTGTATGGCTATATCGAGCCAGGAAGCTTGGATTGACCAAACAGTGATCAGAGCCCCCCAGGGGGCAACCAACTGAAATCACATACTTTTCAGAGTGTGTGGTTAGAAACAGATTCCAAAGGGGACCTTTTTGATCAGTACAGTCAGGGATTCTAGTGTGATTTTTTACAAGTTGAAAAAGGTGAAATAGAGAGGAAAATAATTCAACTTGTTTATTTTGACCCAAATATTAACGTAATTGAAAGTTGGGCTAGAAGATTTATATTTGACAAGTGTTGAAAGCAATGTTTTTTTTTATGTAGATGGCGATGCCTCTTTTGGAAACCAAGTGTGAAATGAGTGAGTAGCCATTAATATCGAAGTTAAAATTGTGTCCACTAACTTACATTTTACATAGAGCAAGGATTACCGGTTTAATTGAATTAAGAAGACCTTCAACCGCACGGAAGTTCGTTTGTTAACTGCGAATATTACAAAAATTTACGTTAAAGTTGAAAATTTTGTTAAAAATTGGAAAAAATTGTGAAAAACAAAAAAAAAAGTTCTTATTTATATACGATTTATTCAACCTAAATCGATCTATTTATTCAACCTAATTTTTATACCCTACACCTATAGAATAGGTAAAGGGGTATATTAACTTTGGTATGGTGTTTGTAACCACCTAAAGGAAGCGAGCTAGATATGGAAAAGTATATATATTTGTGATCAGCGTGACCGCCTTAGTCGATATAGCCATGTCCGTCCGTCCGTCCGTCCGTCCGTAGGCACGATAACTCAAAAAATAATGGAGCTATCTTGATGAAATTTTAACTGTAGGTTACTAGGACTGAAAGTACGGCGGGGATTGCATATGGGCGAAATCGCCCCATGGGTTCGAATTCTGGACCTTTTAATCGGTTTCAGGGCTAACGAACAAATATAAAAAATCACGATAACTCAATAACTAATGACGCTATCTTCATCAAATTTGTGCTGTAGGTTACTAGTAATGAAACTACTTCGGGAATTGCGTAAGGTCGGGATTGGACCATGGGTTCGGAACCTAGAACTTTTTGATCGAATTTAGGCCAAACGACCATAATTCCGAAACCAATGAAGATAGAACCTCCAAATTTAGTATCAGGGTGTCCCTTCCTATTTCCTAAGTGTCTTGTGAATTTGGGTCCCATTGGAGTAGTGGGTCGGGGACCAGCCACACATTTCCGAAGACCTTAAAGCATATCTTTAAAATTAATAAAGATAACAACTTGAAAAAATGTAGAAGCTTCCAATTTGGCCACAAGGGTGTTCTTTACTATCTCTTGCGTGTTCCCCTAATTTGGGATCAATTGGAGTGGTGGTTCAGAACCTCTCTTAGACCCCCCAATGTGTAAAAGCTTATCATCGAAATTAATAAAACTAGTAACTTAAAATTAAGATAGAGCGTTCCAATTGTGTACAAGGGTTAACTAGTATTGAAAGTATGACGGGACTGCATATGGGCGAAATCGTACCATAATTTCGGGTCCTGGAACCCTTGAAAAGTTCAAGGACTAACAAAACATATATCTTAAAAACACCATAACTCAAAAAATAATGCCGGTATTTTGATGAAATTTAACAGTAGGTTACTAGTAATGAAAGTACCATGGGAATTGGTTGTGGTCGAGTTTAATTTCGAAGCCAAAGAATATATTTCCTATGTCCTATGTGTCTCCGAAATCTAGACTTAATTGTAGTGGTTCAGCTATGTTCAAAGGTACTTGCTGCATTTATGTAAAATTTATTTTTATATTTAAATGAATTATATGAAAAGGTGTAAATTTTTAATTGTATTTTAGAAATACATTTATTGCATATTTTGCGTTTATAAGCTTTTCTATTAGGTATATAAACTAACCATTTAAAATAATTGCAATTTTTAAAAATTTGGATTATTAAATATATTATGCTTTGATTATCTTTTTATCACAAAATTTAATAATTAGAATTTTTTCATTTTGTAATTGAATTGGAATAAATATATTTTCATTTATTTCAAGTTTTTTTGTTTTTTTAATATTTTTAAATAGATAAATTAGTAAGAATTTGTATTATTTTTTAATAGATAGGGTAATTAGAAAATGTTTTTAGTATTATACAGTTAATTTGGTTAGCTATGTCTTACGATCAAATTAATAACAGCTTCTATGGTGTTAAAATGACTTATGGATATGTCCTTAAATTTGAACCAAATAGGTGTAGGGTATTTCTAAGTCGGTTGCACCGACTGACTGTTTCTTTACTTGTTTATTTTTACCGTAGGTGATATATAATTAAGACATTGTGTATAATACTTAAGCTATATTAAAAGGTACTTGCTGCATTTGTGTAAAATTTATTGTTATATTTAAATGAATTATAAGTTTTCATCAGTATATTTTGTATATTGATGTTGTTGATTGATGTATATTGATGTGATATGTATATTGATAAGTTTTCATCAGTATTGCGTTTATAAGATTTTCTAATAGATACATAAACTAACCATTTAAAATAATTCCAATTTTGAAAAATTTGAATTAATAAATATATTTAAGAATTTGTAATATTTTTTCATAGATAGTGTAATTTGAAAATATTTTTAGTATTACAAAGTTAATTTGGTTAGCTATGTCTTACGATCAAATTAATAACAGCTTTTATGGTGTTTAAATGACTTATGGATATCTCATTAAATTTGCACCAAATAGGTGTAGGGTATTTCTAATTCGGTTGCACCGACTGACTGTTTCTTTACTTGTTATACCCTACACCTATAGAATAGGTAAAGGGGTATATTAACTTTGGTATGGTGTTTGTAACCACCTAAAGGAAGCGAGCTAGATATGGAAAAGTATATATATTTGTGATCAGCGTGACCGCCTTAGTCGATATAGCCATGTCCGTCCGTCCGTCCGTCCGTCCGTCCGTAGGCACGATAACTCAAAAAATAATGGAGCTATCTTGATGAAATTTTAACTGTAGGTTACTAGGACTGAAAGTACGGCGGGGATTGCATATGGGCGAAATCGGCCCATGGGTTCGGATTCTGGACCTTTTAATCGGTTTCAGGGCTAACGAACAAATATAAAAAATCACGATAACTCAATAACTAATGACGCTATCTTCATCAAATTTGTGCTGTAGATTACTAGTAATGAAACTACTTCGGGAATTGCGTAAGGTCGGGATTGGACCATGGGTTCGGAGCCTAGAACTTTTTGATCGAATTTAGGCCAAACGAGCATAATTCCGAAACCAATGAAGATAGAACCTCCAAATTTAGTATCAGGGTGTCCCTTCCTATTTCCTAAGTGTCTTGTGAATTTGGGTCCCATTGGAGTAGTGGGTCGGGGACCAGCCACACATTTCCGAAGACCTTAAAGCATATATTTAAAATTAATAAAGATAACAACTTGAAAAAATGTAGAAGCTTCCAATTTGCCACAAGGGTGTTCTTTACTATCTCTTGCGTGTTCCCCTAATTTGGGATCAATTGGAGTGGTGGTTCTGTACCCCTCTCAGACCTCCCAAGTTTTAAAGGCTTATAATCGAAATTACTAAAACTAGTTACTTAAAATTAGGATAGGCCGTTCAAATTGTGTACAAGGGTTAACTAGTACTATAAGTAGAGCGCGGACTATATAAGGGCGAAATCAGCCCAACGGTTCGGATTCCGGACCTTTTAATCGAGGTCAGGGCTAAGGAACATATATAAAAAATCACGATAACTCAACAACTAATGAGGCTATCTTCATGAAATTTGTGCTGTAGGTTATTGGTAATGAAACTACGGCGGTGATTACGTACGGTGAGGATTGGACAATGGGTTCGGAACTTAGAACTTTTTGATCGAATTTAGGCCAAACGAGCATAATTCCGAAACCAATAAAGATAGAACCTCCAAATTTGGTATCAGGGTGTCCCTTCCTATTTCGTAAGTGTCTTTGAAATTTGGGCCCCATTGGAGTAGTGGATCGGGGAGTAGTGGATCTCAGTTCTTAGGCCCTTAAAGCATATTTTCGAAATAAATAAAGATAGTAACTTGAAACAAATGTAGAAGCTTCGAATTTGGCCCAGGGTGTTCTTTACTATTTCTTGCGTGCCCCCCTAATTTGGGATCAATTGGAGTGGTAGTTCAGAACCTCTCTTAGACCCCCCAATGTGTAAAAGCTTATCATCGAAATTAATAAAACTAGTAACTTAAAATTAAGATAGAGCGTTCAAATTGTGTACAAGGGTTAGCTAGTATTGAAAGTATGACGGGACTGCATATGGGCGAAATCGTACCATAATTTCGGGTCCTGGAACCATTGAAAAGTTCAAGGACTAACAAACATATATCTTACAAACACCATAACTCAAAAAATAATGCCGGTATTTTGATGAAATTTAACAGTAGGTTACTAGTAATGAAAGTACCAGGGGAATTGGTTGTGGTCGAGTTTAATTTCGAAGCCAAAGAATATATTTCCTATGTCCTATGTGTATCCGAAATCTAGACTTAATTGTAGTGGTTCAGCTATGTTCAATGGTACTTGCTGCATTTATGTAAAATTTATTTTTATATTTAAATGAATTATATGAAAAGGT
Source organism: Dolichopus griseipennis (assembly GCA_963082915.1). NCBI lineage: Eukaryota > Metazoa > Arthropoda > Insecta > Diptera > Dolichopodidae > Dolichopus > Dolichopus griseipennis. The sequence goes on along the minus strand of OY720441.1, from coordinate 302,117,849 downwards.
GTAAACTTTTAATTGTATTTTAGAAATACATTTATTGCATATTTTGCGTTTATAAGCTTTTCTATTAGGTATATAATCTAACCATTTAAAATAATTGCAATTTTTAAAAATTTGGATTATTAAATATATTATGCTTTGATTATCTTTTTATCACAAAATTTAATAATTAGAATTTTTTCATTTTGTAATTGAATTGGAATAAATATATTTTCATTTATTTCAAGTTTGTTTGTTTTTTAATATTTTTAAATAGATAAATTAGTAAGAATTTGTAGTATTTTTTAATAGATAGGGTAATTAGAAAATGTTTTTAGTATTATACAGTTAATTTGGTTAGCTATGTCTTACGATCAAATTAATAACAGCTTCTATGGTATTAAAATGACTTATGGATATGTCCTTAAATTTGAACCAAATAGGTGTAGGGTATTTCTAAGTCGGTTGCACCGACTGACTGTTTCTTGACTTGTTTTTTTAGTTTTTTTGTTTTTTAAAATTTTTCAAATAGACAAATTAGTAAGAATTTTTAATATTTTTGAATAGATAAAATAATTAGAAAATGTTTTTAGTATTATAAAGTCAATTTGGTTAGCTATGTCTTATGATCAAACTAATAAAAGCTTTTACAGTTTTAAAATTACTTATGGACTTCTCGTTAAATTTGAACCAAATAGGTATAAGGTATTTCTTAGTCGGTTGCACCAACTGACTATTTCTTTATTTGTTTTTTTTATTTTACAATTTATCTTTTTAGTCCACGTGATATATTTTAAGTAATTTAAATTTTTAGAAAAAAATAATTGCACACTGCAACCATCGATTAATGGTTTCTATTTCTTTATGTGTTTTTTTATACCCTACACCTATAGAATAGGTAAAGGGGTATATTAACTTTGGTATGGTGTTTGTAACCACCTAAAGGAAGCGAGCTAGATATGGAAAAGTGTATATATTTGTGATCAGCGTGACCGCCTGAGTCGATATAGCCATGTCCGTCCGTCCGTCCGTAGGCACGATAACTCAAAAAATAATGGAGCTATCTTGATGAAATTTCAACTGTAGGTTACTAGGACTGAAAGTACGGCGGGGATTGCAAATGGGCGAAATCGCCCCATGGGTTCGGATTCTGGACCTTTTAATCGGTTTCAGGGCTAACGAACAAATATAAAAAATCACGATAACTCAACAACTAATGACGCTATCTTCATCAAATTTGTGCTGTAGGTTACTATTAATGAAACTACTTCGGGAATACGTAAGGTCGGGATTGGACCATGGGTTCAGAACCTAGAACTTTTTGATCGAATTTAGGCCAAACGAGCATAATTCCGAAACCAATGAAGATAGAACCTCCAAATTTGGTATGGTGGTGTCCCTTTCTATTTCCTAAGTGTCTTGTGTATTTGGGTCCCATTGGAGTAGTGGGTCGGGGACCAGCCACACATTTCCGAAGACCTTAAAGCATATCTTTAAAATTAATAAAGATAACAACTTGAAAAAATGTAGAAGCTTCCAATTTGCCACAAGGGTGTTCTTTACTATCTCTTCTGTGTTCCCCTAATTTGGGATCAATTGGAGTGATGGTTCTGTACCCCTCGCAGACCTCCCAAGTTTAAAAGGCTTATAATCGAAATTACTAAAAATAGTTACTTAAAATTAGGATAGACCGTTGAAATTGTGTACAAGGGTTAACTAGTACTATAAGTACAGCGCGGACTATATAAGGGCGAAATCACCCCAAGGGTTCGGATTCCGGACCTTTTAATCGATGTCAGGGCTAACGAACATATATAAAAAATCACGATAATTCAACAACTAATGAGGCTATCTTCATGAAATTTGTGCTGTAGGTTATTGGTAATGAAACTACGGCGGTGATTACGTACGGTGAGGATTGGACAATGGGTTCGGAACTTAGAACTTTTTGATCGAATTTAGGCCAAACGAGCATAATTCCGAAACCAATAAAGATAGAACCTCCAAATTTGGTATCAGGGTGTCCCTTCCTATTTCGTAAGTGTCTTTGAAATTTGGGCCCCATTGGAGTAGTGGGTCGGGGATCAGCCACTCAGTTCCGAGGACCTTAAAGCATATTTTTGAAATTAATAAATATAGTAACTTGAAACAAATGTAGAAGCTTCAAATTTGGCCCAGGGTGTTCTTTACTATTTCTTGCGTGCCCCCCTAATTTGGGATCAATTGGAGTGGTGGTTCAGAACCTCTCTTAGACCCCCCAATGTGTAAAAGCTTATCATCGAAATTAATAAAACTAGTAACTTAAAATTAAGATAGAACGTTCCAATTGTGTACAAGGGTTAACTAGTATTGAAAGTATGACGGGACTGCATATGGGCGAAATCGTACCATAATTTCGGGTTCTGGAACCCTTGACTAACAAACATATATCTTAAAAACACCATAACTCAAAAAATAATGCCGGTATTTTGATGAAATTTAACACTAGGTTTCTAGTAATGAAAGTACCATGGGAATTGGTTCTGGTCGAGTTTAATTTCGAAGCCAAAGAATATATTTCCTATGTCCTATGTGTCTCCGAAATCTAGACTTAATTGTAGTGGTTCAGCTATGTTCAAAGGTACTTCCTGCATTTATGTAAAATTTATTTTTATATTTAAATGAATTATATGAAAAGGTCTAAATTTGTAATTGTATTTTAGAAATACATTTATTGCATATTTTGCGTTTATAAGCTTTTCTATTAGGTATATAAACTAACCATTTAAAATAATTTCAATTTTTAAAAATTTAGATTATTAAATATATTATGCTTTGATTATCTTTTTATCACAAAATTTAATAATTAGAATTTTTTCATTTTGTAATTGAATTGGAATAAATATATTTTCATTTATTTCAAATTTGTTTGTTTTTTAATATTTTTAAATAGATAAATTAGTAAGAATATGTAGTATTTTTAATAGATAGTGTAATTAGAAAATGTTTTTAGTTTTATAAAGTTGATTTGGTTAGCTATGTCTTACGATCAAATTAATAACAGCTTTTATGGTGTTAAAATTACTTATGGATATGTCCTTAAATTTGAACCAAATAGGTGTAGGGTATTTCTAAGTCGGTTGCACCGACTGACTGTTGCTTTACTTGTTTTACTTATATTTTAGTTCAATTTAATAAAATCTTTTTTTTTTAGTTAATTTAAAAAAAAGCTATTACGAATTTTACTTTTAATATTTAGAATTTAGTTGATTTTTTTTTGTGTCCACGTTAAATTATTTTAATAATTTAAATTATCACCTTCAATATTTAGAATTTGGTTTTTTTTTTTATAATTCAAATTATTTGACTTTTAATATTACTTAAGCATATCGATGCATGATAGAAATAAAATAACTCCAGTAAATAAAATAACAGTAAATCACCTTTCAAATAGGAAACCAGTATTAAATCCGCGGACAAAACGGCCCTAAAAACTAAATGGAAACTTCCGACCATCAAAGAAGATACACTAACCAGATTTACTCAACCAAAACTCACTTATTCCGATGGATCTTGAAACTGGACAAACTATCTAAACAAAGCAAACAAATTACATAAATCGTCCTACCTTAAAAAAAAACAACGATTCAAGAAAAGAATTTTTAATTTGGAAGTGTTCGAAAACGACCCATATTACGAAGAACAGATGTTACGTATGAGCTCAAACCAACAAACAAAAGTTACGAATATGAAATATCATCAGAAGACGAAGGTGAGCTAAATTTTATACTCCCAGCCTCTCAAGCATACCCTACATAATATATACTACAGTCGAAGATAAATTGCTCAAAATCCTAAATTGGATTTTACTACAAGGACTAAAATCCTTCGATGGGATTATTGGCGTTCGACACGCTTAAACAGCTAGAAGCAATCATTGGTCGCAAAATGAACATACTAACGATATCACCAAACATTACCATACCATTAAGAGAGAAAAAATCAATTCAAGTCAATAATATTGAAATTCGAGCAGATCACTTAAATAGTCAATCAAAACAAAAAACAACCGAACTTTTAAGTAAATATCAAAAACTTTTCGATCCAATAACAGCGAAACCTCGATACCAATATACGAGCAGAAACAAAAACGTCAACAAGCGAACCAATATATTAATAAATCTATCCATATCCCGTGAACATGAGAACCAAGGTGGAAAATCAGAACCAAAAGCTCTTGAAAGATGGGATCATAAGGCCTTTCAAAAGCCCTTACAATTCACCATCTGGATCATCGAAAAGAAAATGTACTCATCATAAACAAAGAAGTATAGAATGGTTGTCGACTTCGAGAAACTTAATGCTGTGACCATTTCGGATGCATACCATATTCCCGACATCACGCATACTATAGCAAGCCTGGAAAAGTCAAAATATTGTACCACCATTGACTTCCGGATTCCATCAGATTAAAATGAAAAACGAAGATATAATAAAAACAGCATTCTCAACCCTAAATGTCAAATATGAATTTACCCGCTTACCATTCGGATTAAAAAACGAGCCTTCCATTTTCCAAAGGATGATTGACGACGTGTTAAAGGAATTCATCGGCAAGATATGTTATGTATATATTGACGACATAATTATCTTCGGGGGAGAAACAGAAGAAGAACACATAAGGAACATAGCCAAAATCTTCAACAAGTTGGAACAAGCTAATCTGAGAGTAAATTTGGATAAAACTGACTTTCTCAAAAACGAAACGAAATTTTTAGGCTATATAATCACTACCGAAGGAATTAAAATGGATCCAAAAAAGATTACAGTCATCCAGAACATAAAACCACCTGAGAATTTAAAGGAACTTAAGGCCTTCCTAGGACTACCATCTTATTACAGAAGGTTCATCAAGGACTTCTCGCAAATAGCGAAACCACTCACCAACTTGACTCATAGACAAAACGCCTAGATAAAAGCTAATCAATCACGAAAAGTGTTAATAATATTTAACGATTGCGAATTAAAGGCATTCAAAGATCTAAAACAAGCTTTATCATCAACCGAACTATTAATTTTTCCCGACTTCGAAAAAACATTCGTACTGACCAAGGATGCTTCAAACGAAGCCATTGGCGCAGTTTTATAGGAGGGTGACATTGGTAAAGACTGACCTATATCCTATATCTCATGAGCACTTAACAGGACAGAAGCAGCCTACTACCCAGACGCACTTTCAAGACTAAAGCAAGATATAAGCATTTCAGAAACTGGTACTGCCCACAGTGCCGAAGAAGGTAGTAGCGATTTGATACCACATTGCGAAGCACCTCTCAAAGTTTTCAAGAACCAAATAATTATTTCACAAGGACCTATTGCTTTTGCATATGAAAATCCGCATCCTAACTATCATCGTCACTATATAGATGACACCACGCCAACCTTACTAGAAGCATTCAAGAAAAAACTATCACCAACAATTGTAAATGGAATCAAAATCCCAAAAACCGAATCCAACAGCTACAAAATTTGTACAGGGAACATTTATCAGGCTATAAAATCCGTATTACACAAAGAATTTTGCAGGATATCACTAATGAAGAAACAAATATCAAATAATTAGTCACGAATACAAACGAGCACATAGGAACTGGAAGGAGAATAAAGCACAAATAATGGAAAAATTTTACTTCCCGCCAGCCTTATAAAAAGATACACATCCAATTGCGAAATATGTCATACTAGCAAATACGACCGCCATCCCAATAATCCAAAATGATCCGAGACACCGATACCAACATGCCCATCCGAGATCTTACATATTGATCTTATAGAAATCAAAAAGGAAAGATTTATCACATGTATAGATAAATTTACCAAATATGCCAAGTTTTTAGAATCAAGAATAAATCAGCTTTACATTTAAGACAAAACTTAATGAAGATTATACATTACTACACAACACGGGTTGGTGAGTAAATCCACAAAAAACAAAATCCATAATGACTTTTGCCACAAAAAAAAAAATCCACAAAAAAAAATCCACAAAAAAAAAATCCACAAAAAAAAATCCAAAAGCCAAAATCCACAAAAAAAAATTCCCAAAAAATATTATTTATGTAAATTAATTATGTAATATATTTACGTGATATTTATGTAAATTATGTATACGTGAAATTCTGAATTAGGATGGATTTTAGAGTTGGATTCAAAATCAGGATTGCCGCTTTTTCCAGAATATTTATATTTATATAAATGTGAGATTTACTCACCAACCCCACAACACCCCTCTGGACAATGAACCAAGTTTTGCAAGTTCCGTTATCACCGAATACTTGAGAACAATATAGGAATCGAAGCTTATTTCACACCATCACAAAGAAGCGAAGTTAATGGGGTAATCGAAAAGGTTCACTCCACAATAGAAGAAACATCAAAATGTTTACAACAAGAACACAGAGACTTGACCCTGAAGAAATAATTAATATAGCAGTCGACCGCTACAATAACACAATTCATTCGGTAACTGGAAGAAAACCTTCAGATATCTTTTATGGAAGAACACAACGGATTAACTACCAAAATCTTTTGAATTTTCAAAGAATCCGAAAATACCAAAAAAATAAAATAAATTTGGAGAAAAACAAAAGGGAAGCACCCAAAGTTTATAAGCCTGGCAAAATTATTTTTGTTGTTAACAAGCAAATTAAGAGTAAAAACAAACCTCTTTAAAAAAAAAGAATTAATAGCTAGGGATAATAACGTCACGATAACAACAGAAAGTGGAAGAAGAATTCACAAGGCACACGTAAAAAAATCTCCAAACTAATGAAAAATCTTTTTTCTTTTCAGCCTTCTCTTTAGGGTACCAATCAAAGCCCTTCAGATCTACGAATATAAATCATCAATTTTGTAAGTTATTTCAAATAAAGATATTTACTATGGCTAAAATTGATTTAATTTACTTTTATTTTAAATATTTACTTTTTTAATATTAAATATATAGTTGAACAAAACATCAAGAAAAAAATTTGAATAATATTAGAAGAAGAAATTGCAGTCAATTATTTTTAAAAATTAACGGAATCTCCATCAAGCATATTTTTAGGTTAATTTTAATTAACTTACATATATATTTTGAATTATCTCCAGGTATTTATTCATCGTAGAAATGAAAATAAGTAAGTCAAAAACAAATCATAATTTTTTGAACAAAACAAAAAGTATTTATAGTCTTTCGCGAATACATAAACATTTTTAGCCATTTTAAAATATGAACGAACCTTTTGCAAATATGAAATCAACAATTATGTTAACCGTAAGGAGGGATTTGATTTCTGTTTTAAATAACTTAACGTTTCCGAATAAAGAATTAAAAGGTTTTTTCTTTACCCTTTTTTTATTCAATTAAAATTTTACTTATTATTTAAAAATTTTAGCATTACAATATGATTTTCAAATTGATTCTATTCAAAAATAAACAATGTTTTGGTAAATTTACATTTTTTGAATATAATATTTTCGAATTTGTTTTCATTTACTTTTAACTTTGAAGTATGTACTTAAAACTTTCTTTTATATTTCACTTTCAAAATGAAATAAATCGCGGAGAAACTAGTAAATACATATAAACGGTACACGTACCAGATTTTGAAATTTGTCTGAAAATTTTTCTCTATTGCCATTCTAGTACTAGTATTCTATAAGCAAGAGAAAACAAAATTTTTTTTTTTTGTATATACTAAAGTATTTCCCCTAATAGTCATATGATATCATATGATATCATATGATTTTGTACGATTGTATGACTTTTCATATAACTAACTATAATAGTCATAGACATCATTCGATATCATTAAGAAATCATTCGTCAAGTCATAGGCATACGAAACGAAGCGTACATATCATATGATACCATACATACAAGCAAACTAAATTGAAAAGAAACTAAAAATAACTTAAACTAAAATTAAAAGGAATCAAAAAATTTCAAAATTAAAAGGTAAATAAATACATAAATTTTTAATAATTAAATATTTATGTTTTACATTTTATGCGTATGATTGGTTATGACTTTTATTGTTAGAGTTATGAATTTGTATATCATATGCAATCATATCGAATATTTATCTAAACTGCATATGACATCATAGTTAGGGGTATAACAAATTTTTATTGCGTCTCGCTCTTTGAGAGCCAAACATAAAAATAATAAACTATACAAGAGCTGTTTATGATGATCTTGTAAACAAACTCTTAAGAGATACACAAACATGTTCATTTGTTTTGCTCGATACGAGCATTCTTTTGAATTTTTATGTTAATAAACTGTATATACTGATTACTGAGCATTGTATGAGAGCGCATGAGCGATAAAATCAAACCTTGGTTTATAAGTATTAATATTTTGTATAACTATTTGTATTTTGTTAAAAAAATCTGTACTACCAGTATAAGTATATGGGTTATGGGTACCAGAAAGGTACACTAAGTTATGAACATTTCAAAAAACTTGGTTTAACAGTATGAATTACGAAGGTTTAAGGTAATTTTTGCAAATTTTTAAACCTTCGTATATAAGAACCAGGAGTCCAATTGTTTGATAATAAATTTTTTATATAAAATGTCCATAGAAAATTTTAATAAAAGTGAATAATTTTATAAAAAATAAAAAAACAAAACAAATAAAAAGCCGAAAATTTATTTGTCAATTTTGAAAACTGAAAATGTAGAACAGAAAAGTACAAAAAATTGTTCATTAGCTTTTGTGTTAGTCCTAAAGTGTTTGAAATTTAATTGTGTGCTGTCCTCTGTTCTGAAAACTTATAAGCAATCGTATTATTGAGTAATTTAACAATAATCTTTTCAAATTTCCTATCTTTTAAAATTTCAATAAAAAATTACCGTAAAAATTATGATAAAGGTAATACAAGAATACATTTTTTAATAAAACCAAAGATATTAGATTAAAACAGAAAATGTTGTATGTCGAAAAACTTTATCTAAAATCTTTTTAATCTTTTTTTAAGATTTTTTAAAATTCAGCAAAAATTTCTTAAAACCCGAAAAATTTTAAAATTTAGTAGAAATTCTGTTAAAACCGAAATATTCTTAAATTTCTAAGTAGCCTATTACACATTCAGTAATTGTCCATTACTTGCCCAGTAATTGATGAATACTGGATGAGAAATTAATTGATAATGGTCGCGTTCAGTAGTAAATAGTGTAGTAAAAAATAATATATTGAGGTCACCATAGAAATATTGCTAGAATGGCAAAAGAATGTTCCCGACTCTTTTCTTCTAATGTGATTTCCTATTCATTTTTTTTAAATATGAACGAACCTTTTGCAGATATGAAATTTTCATTTATGTTATTCGTAAGGAGGTTTTTGATTTCTGTTTCAGATAACTTAAGGTTTCCGAATAAAGAATTAAAAGGTTTTTTCTTTATCCTTTATTCAATTAAAATTTTATTTATTATTTAAAATTTTAGCATTATAATATGATTTTCAAATTGGTTCTATTTAAATAAAGACAAGTTTTAGTAAATTTACAGAACGATCACTTAATAATAATGAAAAATGGTCAGCAGAACCCAAAACGAAAATATCTGTAAAATAATTTAAAAAATTTTCATTTTCAAAAAGAAATTATACGCGAAGAAACTAGTAAATGCATACAAACGGTACACGTACTTATTTTTGAAATTTGTCTGAAAATTTTTTTTCTGTTGCCATTCTTGTACTAGTAATTCTATGAGCTCAACTGTCAATTATGGTTGTACCTTAATTTTAGTTGTACTATTTTGTAAAGTACTATGTTTTGTGTATTAGTACATAGTAAAGCCAATTATCAATTATGATTGTACTTTAATTTTAATTCTACTATTTTCTAAAGCAACCCATACACGATGGACCGGGTCTTGAAATTGGTACGCGTACTTTCGAAAAAGAATCGTGTATGGGCATTTCATTTTGAAGGTTGAAAAGTTGGTTGGCAGAAAATCAAAAAATTTTGATATTTTGTGGGCGGAGTCCTAGGTTTGAATTTTAGTTTTATCGTGTATTGGGCAACTTTAAGGTCATTTTGTTTTCTTTTTTTTTTGTTTTTTTTTTAATTTTTTGACACGAAAGATCGTTGAGATATTCCGATTTAAAAAATTAAGAATACTATAATGTATAAAATAACAAATAATTAAGTAAAGAATTTGAAATAATTATAAAACTAAATTAGAAAAATGTTTTAAAATATAAAAAAACATTAAATATCATAATTTTAGAAGAAAAAAATTTAATAGGAAGAACTGTATTTTTTTTTGTGTAACTTGGAATTTGGACTGCAATTATTAGAAGTTGGATTCAGCGAAGAAATCAGAAGAAGGTTTGGTTTTTAAAGAAATTAAAATTATACAAAGGAATTTTGACGTTTCTTTAAGATTTTACTTGTAAATTAAGATATAACTTGTACTGTTGTAGTCAAGGCTCAAAATTTCAGATTGACCAAATTGGCATCCTCATGAACAGGTCTCAAAAAATATTGAAACGATTGAATAAAATTTAAAACGTACCAAAAATAAATATGACAGTTTCTTCAAATCATGTTTGTTTTTAAATCTGAATGCTCTGAGCGTGCTCAGATCTATGCTATGATTTAAAAAGAAAAAACGCCTACTATAAATTCATATAAAAACAAAAAAAAATTTCTTGTTGTGATTTGATAAACTACATAACCACATTTTCGATTTATGTTTCAAAATATTTGGCGCTATTTGAAAAGTTACAATGCTACATTTTATATTTATATATTTTATATAAACAGCTGGGTGGCACAGTGGTTGAGTGCCGAACTTTCATGCGGAAAGGTCCGGGTTCGAATTCTAGTGAAAGTGAAAAAACTTTTCTGGTTTTCGACTCAACTCAGCTACCATTCGCCATTGGGTTCAAATTAATGGCATAATCAATAATTAATAATTATATACCTTTAATAAAAAATACTTAAATATAACAATATAAACAAATAATTTAATTGAATAATATAACTCGCAGATATAGAATACCATATAACTCAAATACAAAATATTACAATATAAACAAAAAATAGAACTGTAAATATTGAAAATCTTAGACGTTTCTACATGTTATAAGGCCTAGTACTATCTCATGTTTAAATTGTACGTGGAATTTAATATGACCAATTCTAATAACACGAATATTATATGACCCCCTGTTCCAACATGTACCTATGGTATAGACAGGCTTATTAGTCTAACAGTTGAACATTTAGCGCTTAAAAAAAAAAAAATAAAAAAAAAAATTTGAAGCACATGAACACGTGAAAACTAAACAGCTTATCTTGGAAGTTAAAAATTAAGGTTTTTTTTTTTAATTTATAATAATCTAAATAAATAATCTAATACATTTGTTTTTCAAGTGGCATAATCAAAATAAAACAAACAATAATAAAAAATAAAAATTTTTTTTTTTGTTTAAATCTTAATATTTCATTGTTTTCTTTCTACAATTTAAAACAAAAATTTAAAGTAAAAACAATAAGTCAATAAATAAATTTAAAACAATGGATAAATTGTTGCAGTTAAAAATAAACAATTTAAAATCTTTTTTAAGTTCGAAAAATATTTGCTGCAATGGTAGAAAGGAAATATTATTAGGTAGAAGTATCAGGGGAAGATGCTAACTCAATTTTTGAAAAATTGAACAAAACAACTGATGAATATTCTACATGGAAGAAATCGAAAACCAGCATTTACAAAAAGAACTTCAATATGTTGACATCATCAGTATTACAGAAAATAGATCGGGAAATGCTAAAAAGGAAAAATAATTTTGTTGAAAGAGAAAATAAACTTTCAGAACGTGAATTAAATATATTAAAAAATTTCGGTGGTCAAGGAAATAGTTTAAATTTACATCCTGAGGATGTTATGCGTTTAGTACCAGATTTTTCTCCTGCATCAAAAACTGCTTGCATTGGATTTTATTGAAAAATTGGAACAATTTGTTAATATTTATAATTGGAATGATAATATTAAATTGCATTATGCACGTATATACTGCGAAGGTAATGCAAAAAATTGGATACAAAATAATATATTTTTAAATTGGACAAATTTTAAACAAAAAATTATTCATGATTTTCCCGTTTTTGAAGATGACTCTGAAGTTCAGTATCTACTGTCAAATTGTTGAAAAAAATTTGATTGAAACTTTTCAAGCTGAACCAAAAATTATACATACATATATAGATAAAGCAAGTAGAACAAAAAACGTCAATAATAATTCTCTTAATTTTTTCTTAAAACCATTGCCCCGTATGCTATCTCTTTCTCACTAATGCTTTCTTCCGCTATTCATATAGTTTGCCGTTATAGTTTTTCTGGGTATCACAAAATATGTGGAATATGTATCAAATATAAAAATAATACGATTATTAAACTTCAATGACAAAATACAAGCTTATATAGAAAAAGTTTAAAAATAACCTCTGTTTTCTTTTAATTTTTATTACTTTTATCAAATGAAACTTATTTATTAGTTATAATTTCTTATACCTTATATAGAATTTTGAATTTGCCGACTGTATCAAACCATTTAACCAAGTATATTTAAAAAAAAAATTAAATTATAATTTTTTTTGAAATTCAAAACTGATTAGCAGAACTGATTAGTCATTTGAGTACAAACACTGAAGAAGTCTGCAAGTAGTAGATGAAATCAGAAATTATATCGAAATACGCGTATCTGTTAAGTTAAGCTAATTTGGTTAAATTAAAAGAAAACTACTCGATTTTTTAAAAATAAAAATTAATATTTTACCAAAACACTCTAAATCATAAAATAAAATTAAAAATATATTTAATAAATTTATAACTGATTATTAGTTTTAAGAATTTTAACAAATAATTTTTGTTGTTGTATTAATATTTCATATATATAATATAAGTTATATTATAATATGATTCATAATTAAATTATAATATATTAAAAGTTATATTTTAAATATTTTATATATACATAAAATAATTTTCAAATCTTACATAACTTTTAGAAAAACTAATTCTTTAAAGTTTTAATATGTAAGTTTTTAAAATCTTATATGTTGAAAAATCAGGGTAAATTACATTAGTCTTTCAATATGGTAACGCTAGAAACTATATAGGCTTTTAATATACAATATGATAGACGTATTGATCAAATCACGTGTATTGAATTGAAATGTATGTTTATGCTTCATTTGCATATGTTTTATATTTTAATATGATTTTATGTTAAAAAAAAAACACTGAAAGTTGGTGTAGGTAATTTTTTCATTGTATTATTTTCAATGCTTGGGATTTTATATTTTAACCCTTGGTGGCTTGTCGTTTCATTGGGAAATTGTTAAATAGGCAATTGAGGTTTCTAGTTTCAAGGGATTAAAAAGTCAAAGCCAAAAAGTTATAAAAGAAAAATTTAAATTTGAGCTGTAAGTTGTCGTTTTATTTTCAAAAATATTAAGTCATAAATTATTAATTTCTCAACAAATTTTTAGTAGATTAGGTTTTCAAGACTTTATACAGAGACATAAAATTAAAATTTTAATCTAATTTATCTTTTTATTTATTTAAAATTTTTAAAAATTTCTAATTTATGTTTTTTTTCCACACTCTTCAACTTGTCACCGGAGCATTGAATCTTGAAGTGGAACAGGTGGATCGGCTTTTGTTAAACAATGAAAAATATTAAATAATTTATTTTTGTTTATTTTATTACATATTTAATTTTGTTGTGTTTTAGTAGAAATATAGTTTTAAGTTTGTTTTGTTTTTATAGTTTTATGTTATAGTTTGTACATAGATTCTTAGTTTTAAGAACCTACATGTTTACTACATGGCTACAAATAGTTACATGTTTATAATTTTTTTAATTTCGTTCTTTTAAAGGGTTTTTTATGCCGAATTGAACGTTATTCATTTTATTTATTATGTAACTTCAATTCGGTTTTTTCCCTTTTATAAAAATATAAAATGAAAATTGAATTTTAAATATTGGATATTGGAAATAGGATATTTTCCTTCCGTTTTACATTTATTGGCTCAATTAAAACAGTATTCAACTATAAATTCTAAAAAAAAAATTTTTATAAGACGATATGACCCACCAAAATTGTTCCAAAAAAAATATACTAAATATACTAATAAAATAATAAAAATATCTGGAATTAAATCTGAATTTCAACAAAAAAAACTTTAAGACAAGCCTAACATTTATCAAAAAAATACAGTTGGGAAATGCTTTAATTTTGAAATGCTTCAATGGTTAGAAAACGAAACTTTCTCTCTTTTACAATTCTAAAATTAAGTACCTACTTTTATATATTTAACTTAAAGACAACTGGTCTGAACGTGTTGTCACTTTTAAGTTGTCTTAAACAACATAATTATAAAGCGTTGTCATTGACAATAACTATATTTTAACACAACTCAACTTAAAAAATAGGTTGTCGAATGGAACCGTAGAACGAGTAAACCGTTCAATTAAACCGATGTTGGCAAAACTTGTTAGCCCACTTTTAGATTGGGATATAGCTTCAGAAAAACTTTGCTCTACTATATTATTTTTTTTTGTTTTTGTAAATAATTTCTGAGTAATTTTTTGCATATTTTTTTATTTTTCAAGTTTTTTTAATTATTTTTAATTATTATTTTACTTAATTTAAATTTAAATAATTTTTTGAACAATTTACTAAAACTTTTGTTTACAACTTTAATTTGTTTACAAAAGAATTGTCAAAATTAAAATAAATAATGTACGCTAACCAAACTAAGCATCCTTTTCTATCCCATACTCTTTTTTTATCAATAAATTTCTTTTCTTTCATGTTACCTTCACTTAAATTAATGCAGCTGTTTATTATACCCTACACCTATAGAATAGGTAAAGGGGTATATTAACTTTGGTATGGTGTTTGTAACCACCTAAAGGAAGCGAACTTCCTTAACTCCGCCAATGCCGGTCCCAAGCCCGGATGAGAAAGGAGGAGGGGGAGGAGTACCAACCTCGTTAAAAAACCTAGGTTCAGCTGGCCCGGCTGATAGCACCTTGTGAGGGCTCCTGGCGAGGGTTACACGTGAAAAGCGGTCAACGGTTGATGCGGCGGAAGAGAATACCTAAATATTCCAACGGCGTAGCAGGCGGAAGAACCAAATAAATACCGCAGCGTCTGTACTTCAAAGAAGCGGCTGCCACAGGCGACTGTACTCCATGTTAGGAGCGGCCTTCCCTCTAGCGATGAGTCTGGTCATCCCGAAAGGAAAGTAGCACCTGCCAGACCCAACTTTTGGCTTATAACCAATCGATGGAACGCTACAAACCGAAAGATTGATGAATAAACATGGTTTTAAAAACGAAAGGAAACAAGTCTCCAAGAGGTAATCAGAGAAACACTGAGAACCCTCCCGCACAAGCGGCATGCACATCGGATTTGGAGGTGCAGAATTCATGTAATTTCAACAATATTTCATCTATAAATGAAACCAAAGCAAAAACACCTTTATTTAGTATGAAGTACAGTACAAAAATTGGTACTTGGAATGTGCGAACACTTTTTGAAACGGGGAAACTACATCAAGCAGCCCGAGAGTTAAATAAATTTAAATTGGATATTCTGGGTATGAGCGAATGCAGATGGAATGGCTCAGGCGAACACCAACTGGCCAGTGGCGAAATATTTTTGTATTCCGGTCGCGCAGAAAACGATATTCACCGAGATGGAGTTGGATTTCTACTTAACAAGAAGGCTTCCAAAGCACTAATTGAATGGAAACCTGTAAGTGAAAGAGTTATATACATCAAACTACAAGGTAGAGCTAGGAACATCGTTATGGTACAAGTATATGCTCCAACCGAAGTTTCCAGTAAAGAAGCTAAAGAGGATTTTTACCATCAACTCTCAACAACGTTGTCTGAAATCAAGAAGAAAAATATAGTTATTCTTATGGGTGATTTCAACGCCAAAGTAGGAGCAGACAATAAAGGGCTGGAAAATGTTATGGGTAAACACGGAATCGGATCAAATAGATCATATATGTATCAATAAACCTTTGGAGAAGTAGTCTATTAGATGTACGAGCTAAAAGAGGTGCAGACATTGGATCTGACCATCACCTTGTAGTAGCCAAAATTCGTATCAAAATAGCTGAATTGTACAAAAAGCCAAAACTATACCAAAGAAGTTTGACTTAGGAAAATTAAAAGATCCAGCAGTGAATAGTGCTTTCACATCAGAATTAACAAATGCTACGATGAAACTAAAAACCCACAACAAATGACTATCGAAGAAAACTGGAATGCTTTTAAATCAATAATGTTAACAACAAGTGAAAAAATCCTAGGTCAT
>OY720441.1:301239294-301453332 GCA_963082915.1 Dolichopus griseipennis | reverse complement strand
GTGAACTTGTCGTTTATTATATGATTTAGAGTAAAATTCCTTTTTTTTGTTTTTAATAATATTATCATATTTAGAAAAATCTTTTTTGTTTCTATTAAATTTATGTAATAATGGAAACTGGACCGAATTTTTTGATATTAATTAGACTTTCATAAAGTTTGAGTTTTATTATGAATGCTTTTATATTTCCATAACAGATCAAAACACAAAAGACGGTTAAAACTTAAGAAAGAATGTGTAGAAAATGTTTACTTGTAATCATAATAACTCAAAAAAAAAATTCTTAAAAGTAAAAGCTTTTTTGCATAAAAAAGTAAATTAATATACATGGAAAAAAAAGTCTGAGCGTACATGTGATATTTTACAACAATAAAAATCCAATACCTCTCTTAAATTTTTTCTTTAATTTTTTTCTCTTTCTCTCTATCTATCTAAGAATTTTTAATATAATCTCGAATTTTGAATAATTTCTATTTTTCATGAACAGTAAAACTGTGAACTTGTCGTTTCTTATATGATTTAGAGTAAAATCCCTTATTTTTTGTTTTTAATAAATGATAAATTTATATTATAATTAAAAAATTATGTATATACAAAAAGGGCCGCACAAAATTACTGAATAGGCCGCGTGTTGGGCGTAGCTGATGTAAATAGTGCTTTTTATTCCATTTATAAGTCTAAAAAATAAATTAATTTAATATTTTTCTTTTGTTATAATAAATACATCTAGGGAATGGTTAAAAAAAAATTTCTTTGAATTTGAGTTGATTTTAATCGCGACAACTCATCGCTCAACTTAAAATTTGGTTCCGCTCAACCTGTAAACGCATATGTATCGTAAGTAGTATGAGCGGACTCATCATTTGAGTTGAACAATGAGTTGAGTTTGGCCTTTGAGTCCGCTCATTTACAACCCTGTTTTATAGTCACTAGTTTAAGTAATCTGATCGCTATCAAAGCTAAAGCAGATACATAGTTTTCCTGGCAAAATTGATGTATTACTGAAAGCTGACTTAAACACACAAATATTACAGGAAAACTTGAAACGAGGCATTAGAGGTTCTCCTTTTGCCCAAAACACCTGGGTACTGACTGGAGAAATATGTGAAACTAATCCTGCTTTATTTATTTCCAATTTTTATATTAACATAAATTTGGAAAATAAATCAAAAAAATTCTGGAAAATAGAGGAAATTACTAGCACAAAAAAGTTTACTGGAAGAACGATTGGATGACCATACGTAATAGATAGAGATTCCATCCATTTCATCCAGATTCCATCTATTTCACAAATAAAGTTATTCAACACTTGGAAAATCCTGAAGTATGGCAATTAGCAGGTTATACTCGATGGGACTTCGATTTATCAAAGATCCAATTCTTCAGAAAGAATACAGCAAATGTCTGCAAGAATACACATGGAAAAAGTTTATACCACTGAAGAAAACTATCACGAAACATCAGCCTCGTCAGAGAACTACCTACGGTGCTACTTGCCGTATCATAGCGTAATTAAAGGATCGAATTTATTACGAGTCGTCTTTGACGGCTCAAGGTCTACGAGCATGGAACTTCATTGAACAATAAAATGATGAAATATCCGGTAATACAGGATGATTTAGCAACGGATTTACTCAAATCACGTAAACACAAAGTAGCATTCACTGCTGACCTGGAGCAGATGTACTGAGAGATAAAAATGTCATCTCGACATTTAGAGTTTCAAAGAATTGTATGGAGAAAGTCAATAACCTCTAACTTTAAAGATTATAAACTCAAAACGGTCACTTTCGGGGCAAGGATTGCTCCATACCTTAAATGAAAAGAACAATATCCTATAGCATCTAAGAAAACATAAGAAAATCTGATTTGTGGAGCAGATACAATAGAGGCAGCTTTAGAAATACAAAGCCAATTAATACTGCTCATGAATGCAGGTGAATGGATTTTCACTGCGGAAATAGTCATCGAACAATGAAAAAATTTAGAAGCCATAACAGAATCTGATCATGAAATGACAAAATACCTTAATATAAAGGAAGACGAGGCTATAAAAATTTTAGGTCTTCAATCTTCACCTTTCAACAGATATGTTTTCATATACAATAAATATCATTCAAGAATCGAATCAAACTTGGACTAAAAGAACAATTTTTCCCGAAGTATTCAAACTTTTGATCCATTAGATTATTACATTATCTTTACAAAATTCAGTTCAAAATGTTAAGTTTGATTTCAAAGAAAATCGTTACTCGTCACTTACAAAGTCTGTTTGTATTACCAGTTATATTAGACGTTTTATTTTTAACTGTTCACATCTAAAACAATAAATAACTAATCAATAAATAACTTTAAAAACTTTAAACTTTATAATCAAAATAATACAAACAAGAAATTTCAAACAATAATTACATCATTTACAACAAAATCGAACTATAAATAACAATAGTAAATTAAATTAAGTTCATTCAGCGATGATTAAATCAGACAGCGATTAACTTTTAAGGGTGGAAGGTCGCTTAAAATTCTCTAATATTAGTTATAATGAGAAACAACCCATCGTATTACCATTCATAAAGAATGGTGATTTACAACTAATGTCAAGCATAATATCAAGTTATTGGTTAATAAATTCACGAAATTTCATCCGACACTTTATCCATAAATGTAAAATTTGCTTCAGGTTAAAGGCAACAACGAAGAGTCCACTTATAGGAAACCTGTCATCAATTAGAGTAAACTATAATCACCCGTTTAGGAGTAGATTATTGTGACCCATTTGAAATAAAGACCTACAAGGGTAAAAATTCAAAATGCTATAAGGCTTATTTTTTAATGTTCATTTGTATGTTGGTAATGGCAATACCCTTAGAATTAGTAACGGACTTAACGGACTTAAGGTATGGTAGGTATGGAAGACATGGTAGAGTCGAACAATTGTATTGGGGCAACGGCACCAACTTTGTCTCAGCAAACAAAATTATCAAAAAAGAGAATCTGCTGGGAAACACAATATTGACATACGAAGAATTTTCAACAATGCTAACACAAATTGAAGCATGTTTGAGTTCTCGTCCGTTGTGCTCGAATAATAGAAACAGCGAAGATTTAAACACTAACAACCAGCACATTTCTTTGTTGGCGATATATTAATGACACCACTCGAACCTACTCTACTTGACATTAATATAATTTAGTTTGAACCGTTGGCAACACCTAAAAAATGTTTATCAATTATTTTGGTAACGATGTCGGACAGAGTATTTACAACAGCGCGGTTTTATAGAAACTCATCCCGCATCAGACGGTTTAGTACGAGTAGTTACGCTAAAAACCACATTTGGAATATTAAATATATTATATCTGTATTTAATTTAATCATTAACAATATCAATATATCATAACGTTATTTCATAACAAAATTTTAATTAAAATTAAAACTTATAACTAAACTAAAACTATCTGTTGAACCTACAAGTTTTAAAAACCAAAATGAAATTATTTAATAATTACCAATAATTTAATTACTAAAAGTAATTAAATAACTATCAATCAATAAAAGTAAATCAAATTTAGCACTTAACAGCTCACATACAGGGGTCCATTCGTAAGAACACAAGTATTCAGCCTACAACGTTAAAAGCTAGATTAGAATGTGATAAAATATTCATATAGAATCGTATAATGTCAATATACAATATTAACAAATCTACACTCTCACCAATATGTGTACATTTCCAACATCGTTCCAAATGATGCCTAGGCCGGCAGAATGATCAAAAATTATCAATCAAAACTAAAAAAAAATGTTATGAATATATTTTATACTTTCTATATAAGCTGTGTACATATTCCATTAAATTCCAAAATTTTAAAAATAACCTACAAAATACCCTCAAAGAATTTATATTCTTTTTGATAAAATAAATTTAAACTTATCTGATCATTTGAATTATTTGAATGCTCCAAGTCCAGTTTCCAGCTCAACCATCCATCTTGCAGGGCTCCATCAATTTATTTGATATATTGTTTGTTATATTTTACTTATACTTGTGCATACATATATGACGTCGGATATATTAAAATTGCTCCTCCGTTTTAATTTATTTGGCTTGTAAACAAAAATATGTGCAAGCATAGTTTGCTTTGATTAATTTAGTCCTTTTTATTCTAATTGCGTTGTACAATATGATGTTTGATTTTTAATTATCAAATATCAGACTGCTAAAACTATATTTATTATTATTTAAATTTTAGTCGTTGCATTTTATTTTGATCGATTTTATTATATACCATAATTAGATGCATATATTCCTTATGTTTTTATTTTTTAGTTATATAATGAAATGTAAATCTTTTACCTTTTAAGGTAATGTTGTAACACTCAGGAACTGTGAAACAACATTAGAATTAAAACTTTTTTAAATCAATCGTAATCGAACCGCCTAAAAATTATTGATTAATATTATTAAAAGTTTAGAAATAAAATAAAATTATACTATAAAAAACAATTACTGTTTTAGTTTTAAATTAAAACTAAAATTAAAATAAATAAAATTTCATATAAATAATATTATAAACAAAGGATTAAACACTCACTCATAGCAGAATATAATAAAAGTATTGTTGGTGGTATTTTATGAATCTTGTAATACTACTTTTAATAAAACTTTTTTTTTGTATAAACGGTGATAACATGGTCGGTCTAAATCGTACACATATAATATTTAAGATTATTTTTAAATTGATTATTTCATTATTTTTATATAAATTAATTTAATTACAAAAATTTTTAAATAACATTTTTTTTAAAAAACTTTTTTTCTTTTTTCTGAAAATTATTCTAACACTTAAAATTTTTATCTATTTTTAATAATTATTATTAGAAGTTTGCTAAATTTAGTGTTAAATTTTGTATTCGCCGCCTATAAGCGAATTTTCGTACCGTGGAATGTCATCTTAATAACAAACAGAACAGAAACAAAAGTCAATGAACGAAATTATAATTTTAATATTACTGGTTACTCACTTAATTCATACTTCGTACCCAAAAGACGGAAAGCTGTTTAAATTAAAAATTACTAAGATTTCAACACCTTTTTTTTTTTTTTTTTTTTTTACACGCTAACTAAACGCTAGCAAGGGATTCCTGTATACATATATGTAGGTTTAGTTTGAAAGGGGAGGAAAATAGGATATTAAACGGGAATTAGGTGGTAGGTTGGAAATGAATCTAAAAAGATTCGTTTTGAATTTTTGCAAGTTGTAGTATGGGAACAGAGGGGAACACATTAGATGGAAGCATGTTCCACATCTTAGCAGTCCTCACAACAAATGAGTTTCCATAACCAGTTTTGAACCATCTTGGGATTTCCACAGTGTAGAAATGAGCACTTACTGCTCCTCTGGTGTTACGTTGGAATTGTTTAAGAGGAGGCATAATTGATTTTAGTTCAATAGAGCAAGTGTCATTACCTACAAGATATCTATAAAACAGAGAAATCGCTCCAATATTTCGACGAGAGTTAAGTGGAGTAAGTGTTACTTGCTCGACAGGGTCGCCTATAAGGCGTAAGGCGCGATTTTGGATTTTGTCGAGGTAACTCAAGGAAATTTGGGATGCGCCAGCCCAAATGTGAGAGTTATACTCCATTTTAGGTCGAATATAGGCTTTATAGATATTGGACAGATCCTTAGGAGAGAAATATGTTTTGCAACGAGACAGAAAACCCAAGCACTTGGCAGCATTCTTAGCTATATCAAAAATATGCTCATTCCACAGCATTTTTTGATTTAGCTGCAACCCTAAAATGCTTAGATTTTCTGATCGTTCAATATTTTCTCCTTGGAATCGCAGAATTGGGTTGAACTGATTTCTTTTGCAGGAAATCAGACAGCTTTGAGTTTTTGAGGTATTAAACTCAACTCTATTACTTTTACCCCAATCAGCTATCTTAGCTAAGTCATGGTTAAGTAAACTAACCATGATATTTCTTTTCGAGCTGATTGCGGTAGGTGTGACGTTAGATTTTTTAAGGAAATCGTAGGACGCCACTAGAGTGCTGTCGTCGGCGAAGCTATGGATTGGATTGAGGGTAGAGGAGAGTAAGTCGTTGATAAAAATCAAAAAAAGAGTTGGTTATAAGGCGGAGCCTTGTGGAACGCCAGCGTTAATTTCAAAGGTGTCAGACATAAAACTGTCGACAAGGACACGATCCGACGATTCGAAAGAAAATTCTCAATCCAATTGCAGAAAGGGTTACCAAGACCAATAGCTCGGCATTTGTTCAAAAGAGCAGAATGCCATACTCGATCAAAGGCTTTTGAGATATCAAGAGCAACAACCTCAGATTCACCGAAACAGTGAATGCTGGTGTTGAGCTTTTCGCTGAGGTATGTTAAAAGATCACCTGTTGATCTTTGGCTTCTAAAGCCATATTGCCTATCATGCAAAATACCTCTGCAGTCAAGATATCTCATCAACCGTTTGTTGACGAAAATTTCCATAACTTTGGAAATGACCGAAATAATGGCTATTGGCCGGTAATTGGAGGGGTCGGTTTTGTCACCTTTTTTGGGGATAGGAGAAACATGAGCAATTTTCCATTGACTGGGATATCTACCAGTCGAAAATGATAATGAAAAAAGATTGCGCAGAGGTTTCGAAATGGGAGAGGCAATATGTTTAAGAACCATCGCAGGAATTCCATCGGGACCAGTGGACTTTCTAACATTCAGATTTTCGAGCACTTTCACTATAGTACGTGTTCTATAGTTCTCCCTTATTAAATACAAACTTTCTAGTCTTATCTTCGACTACATTGGCTTAAAGTTCTCGTTGAAAATCATGTAATATATTTCTGTTTTTTATACAGATCACCCAACACAAATGAACACGAAACCGCTGTGGAAAATGACAATTTTTCAAACCAAAAAAAATTAAATTTAGGCATCATGTTCAGAAACCAAAGTTGTTCTGGCGGGGGATTTAAACGTTCACAACAAGTTCTGCCTAAATTTTTCGAGCAACTTTTCTTCAAGTTAAAACTTAAATCGGAAACAAGATGAATTATTTGCAATGAACAAACAGAGTAGGCTGTGTCAACTCTGGGATACCCGTATGACAATAATATAAACATTATATCATCTGGTTAATTACTTTTGGAAAAATTTCAAACATACGGCTTTATTAGGTGCATTATAATGCTCTTATAAAAGAAGGAGTTGTATGGCAGCTACTCGAACCCTCTGCAGTAGACGAACCAAATTTTTTGGTAACTTTGGCCAAAAATCGATTTATTTTTCGATTCTGATCCGATCCATACACTTGAGTTTATATCTACCTCCCCTCCCTCCCCTCCCCTATTTGGGTACCCGTATACTAATAGTCATATGGGTATAAAAACTATTGAAATACTTAGATCATAAAGGTTTGCTTTATGATCGACCATATGGGTTCAAAGCACTTCGTTAGCTGGTGATGTCAAAACTTATGTCAAAACTTAAATATTAGCCTTCACTCTGGTCAATCTAATGTTGTAACGCTGGATAAAAATTGACTTGATCAAATTACATTTTTGGTATAGCTAAAGATGGAGTTATATGTTTGGATTTTTTGTATTGCTGTAAAATTTACTTTTTTCCTTTTGGTCTTCTCAATATCTATAAAACATATATTAAACCGGAAATAGAGTGTAATGAACATATTTGGGTTGGTGTTACCCAATTTGCGCTGGGATATCTTGATAAAATGCAAAATATAACTATTCGTCTTAAAAATAATCTCACTGTTACCTTATCGCTCACCCCACTTAGCAATCGGTACACTGGATATTTACCCTGTTTTATAGATACCTATAGTAGGGATGAACAGCTGTAAAAAAAGGAAACAAACAATTCAAAAAATTTCATCTGCCCTTTGTTCCCAAACAGATTAACTGATCGCAACCAAATTCTCTTATTTAGCTTTTGCACATTTTAAGAACAGCTTTTCACTAGACTAACTTCCGTTAACTTTTAACTCAATTGGTTGAAACGGTTTTAAGCAGGAGAACAAAAGTTCAAAAATTTAATTGAATCTTTTTGCCAAAACTGCTAAATCAAAATAATCCGGTGAACTTCTGTAACAAAGATCAATGCTATCAATCGTTTAAGCAAAAAAATTGAATAAGGCCTCGTGCCCAAACGGTTTAGCCGAAATTAACAACAATTTGTTTCAGCCTCCCTTTTGAACTGGAAAATCACCCTGTAAAAGTGGACACAAATCGAAAACCAAAATGTTTTTTGGAAGCCCACCAGGGCAAAATGGGTTAATATATTTAAACCAACTTTATACCTTAGAGGAACTCGACATCAAAAAATCAAAATGCTTAAAACGGCTCTTAAACCGGTACCTGTTGACATAAAACTTAATATAGTCTAAGTCATCCTCTGGGCTCCCAGAATTAGTCCTGTAAAATTAAACCAACACTCTTTCGGTTTATTTGCCAGGCCATAACGCCACCCAGGTCCTTTGAATTTTTTATTAATGGTTGATTTGGTTGAACTTTTTTTCACCGAGTTGTTGCATGTTTTTAGACAATTTAAGAACAATTATTATATTATTTTTTTTATTTGTTTTTTTTTTTAATTATAAATAAACCCGTGTCATTCATATTCATTTAACTCTCTAACCCGCAAGCATGCCTCAGGGCACGCATCATAAAATTCCAATTCTTCCCCACAAGACAAATTTTTTTTAATGAAACTGACTACCTTATGTTGACTAACATATCTGGCAACAATTTTCTCAAATGTTCAAACACATTTTGACGTTTCGTTTCGTTGCTATTCACAGTTTTGTTTTTAAAATCCTATTGTGAGCAAGTAAAATTTTATACGTGAAATTTTATTTTTCAAAACCAAATTATTCAAACTTCTAGTCGTCCGATCTGAGTGAAATATTTTTTTTTGAAAAGGTATGGTAATGTACTTTATATTGATGTATTTAGTCAGTGTCAAATAAAAGAATTTGTGCGTGGAGAATTAAAAAACTGAACCGTGCCTTAGGGCACTGTTGCGTGTTTGCGTGTAAATTATGGCCCCTTTTATGTCATTGTTTGTTACCCTTTGTTATATTATTTTCATTGTTTGTTACCCTTACAAATATTTCTTTCATAGAAATCGACAGAAATGGATCGTAGAAGGATCAAATTAAACGCTTTGACTGACGAACAATTGATTGAGTTTATGAATTTGGTGGAAACAGACGAAGAAGCAGATTTCAGTAGTAATGATGAAGATGATGATCCAAATTATGAGCCGAATGAAATCAGCCCAGAAGATGACTATTGTATTTCACAATACATTGAAAATATTGAAAATAGTGATATGTTCATAGCTGAAGCATTGAACATGTCTTTGAATGTAAGTACATTTGACGCACCTTCTGGATCATCTACATTGGTTACTAATTCGGAAACCGAAAATGTTATTGCAAATATTCAAGCGCAAAAAATTATAGATACTACAGAAGCATCTTCTGCATTTGAGGCACCAGTCGCATCAACATCAGCAAAAAAATCAGCGAAAAGAGCTCGCTCTCCGTTACCATCAATAAAAAATTCTGGTCCAAGAAGTATGCCTTCTGCTGGTGGTTTCACTGGTGCAGGTATGAATTGGAAAGGTATTATTGGTGCAAATATAATTGGTTTAAAAAATTTGTTGTTTGTAACATGGCGGCAACGATCAATGAAGCTACATGTAAATGAAGTAGCTTTCCGAGGAGATACATCATTGCCGTCAGAAATTAAGGAGTTACAGACACCAATGGATATTTTCTGCTATTTCTTCACAAACAATATAATAGAAATTATTGTAAATGAAACCAATAGAGCAGCTACCACCGAAAATATCAACACCAAATTCAATGTAGATGTTGATGAACTGTATCATTACATTGGGATTTTGCTATACATGTCAGTTTACCGGTATCCAAATTTGGAAAGTTATTGGGGTAAAAATTCGTTCCCACCTATTCAAAACACAATGAGTCGTAAACGCTTTGAGATAATAAAAAAATATTTGTCGTTCCGAGATAAAAGTGAACGAATCAAGAAGGGGCAACCTGGTTATGATTGCTTGTTTCGTATGTGAATTATAAGCAACGAACTCAACAAACGTTTTGATTCCGTGCCAAAAACCGCTCGATTGTGTGTTGACGAGCAAATGTGCAGCACCGAAATGCGACATCATCTTCGACAATTCATGCGAAATAAGCCACACAAATGGGGATTCAAATTATTCGTTTTATGTGATACTTTCGGATTTGCTTTCCGCTTTGAAATTTACAACGGAGCAGGCGATAACATTGTTTTACCTGGTACTCCCGATCTTGGAGCAACTTCGAATGTTGTTGTGCGTTTGACACAAACGGTAACCAACTTTGTGCACCACATTGTCTACTTCGACAATTTTTATACATCGCTGCCATTGTTGGTTTATTTGCGTGCAAGAGGAATATACAGTTTAGGCACGGTGCGAGTTAACCGAATTCCAAATTGTAAGCTTCCTGCGTATAATGTAATCGCAAATGAACCAAGAGGTTTCTCTACTGAATTTGTGGGTTCTGCCTTTGGTATTGAAATCAGCAATGTCTTGTGGAAAGATAACAAGTGCGTGCATTTGACTTCAACTTATGTTGGCATTGAGCCATTTGAAAGAGCAAATCCCAACTTGCAGATATCAAAAGCATCGCGTTACAATCGAAAACAAAAGAAATATATAGAAGTCGATTGCCCACAAATTATACGCGAATACAATCACCATATGGGTGGTGTAGATTTGATGGATGGACTAATGGGTCGTTACCATGTTCGAGCAAAGATACGCGATGCAATGACTCGATTATTTTATCATTTTATCGATATGGCAACAACGAATGCCTACATTTTGTATCGACGCATAAACAATGAAAAAGTAAACGATTCCAGTAATGTTTCAGCTGAACAAAAGTTGATCCAATTACCGCAATTTCGAGAAGAAATTGCTGCTGGTCTTGTGGCGTACACAAAGAAACGTGCCGCTGGTCGTCCATGTAGTCAACCAAATACTTCACGGCCTGGTGCAAGAGCGAAACATCCAGTAGATAATGTTCGTTACGATAACATCGACCATTACCCAATATGGTTGGATAAAGAAGGTGGCAAACGATGGTGCAAATTATGTAAAAAGTCACAAACCCAGTGTGTTTGCTAAAAAGGTAACCTTCATTTGTGCTGCTCAAATGCCAAAAATTGTTTTTATGATTACCATCATAAAAAATAAAACATTTTTTAAATTTTTTTTATATTTTTTCAATAAAAGCTCGTTATAAATAAAAATATATACCTGACTTTATTTGTTACATAAACCCGCAACAGTGCCCTGAGGCACTCTTCACCTTTTCTCACGTGGTCGTTGAACCAAAGGAGCAAATGACTTGGGGATGATTTTTTTGAGTTCATTAGGCCATAATTACCCTAGAAAAAAATTATCAGACTTTTTTTTTCACTTTTAGGGATTTGTGGGTTAGAGGGTTAAGTACTTAATGAATCAATTTCCGTCAATATTAAACTGGCATTTGATAAATTGTTAATGTGAGTGTATATTGTACAAACGTTTGTTTACTAACTAAAAGATTTTTACTATTAGCAAAGATCAAATACTATACAGAACCCAGATGTTTAATGAGAAACAAATATTTAACTAACCTTATTTCTGCTTAATCATTATATGATTTCATGTGTTTAAATCGAAATGTGTAAAAAGCAATGTATATTGTTTAAATCGAAATTAGACATTGCTTTTGCTTAAATTTAAAAATTTAATTTAATAATTAATAAAAAGGTAAACATTAAGTTTTTGAAAGTTAGGAATAGATTGAAAATTTCTAAAAAAATGTAATTTTTGTAAAACGGTATAATTATCAATATGTATTTTGAGTAATATTTTGACCAAAGAATCTAAATATAATAAAAGACAAACTGCTGCTGCTGATTACCGTGCCCTATGTTATGTTAAGTGTTATTTACACATGTCACATATTTCTAATTACAAATACTTACATACATAGGAAAATGAAAAAATGAAACTGATTAAATGTAAATTATGAACAGAAAGAAAAAAAAAATCAAAAAGTATAACAAATCTGTTAGAAGAGTTAAATGTATAAGGGAAGTAAATTACGGTTTATTTTATACACCATAGTGGGTATGCACGGGTATCTAAAAGTTGACAAGGGCAACTATAATCTTCCTCGTTTTTAATCCGTTTTTAATAAATAACTTTTTTAATAAACAAAATACTTTTAATAATTCTAAACATTTTTAAAAAAAGTGCTGACACTTAATTTAAATAAGAAAAAATTTACATTATAATTTTAAAATTAGTAAGACTTTTTTTTATAATAAATTTTAAATTTTAATTGTTGACGATCAAATTTTAATTTAGGTCATTTAAGTTTGTTCACTTTTAATAAAACATTTTGCAAGTGTAATTTTTTAAAACATTAAAAAACTGACCTATTATATTTTAAATACATTTTTTTTTTTGCCGTTACAAAAAAAAAAAAAAACAATATTAAATAAAAATGAATCAAAATAAATACAGTGCCGTACTCTGTACAATTACAGATTTCAGAACCGAAATTATTACATGTAATGGTATCT
This sequence comes from Dolichopus griseipennis, assembly GCA_963082915.1. NCBI lineage: Eukaryota > Metazoa > Arthropoda > Insecta > Diptera > Dolichopodidae > Dolichopus > Dolichopus griseipennis. The sequence goes on along the minus strand of OY720441.1, from coordinate 301,440,646 downwards.
GTAAAAGAAAATTTCATGGAGTTTGCATTAATGCACCTAGGGGTTGGCAAACATGCAACTCGTTCATTTCGCAGCATTTTGTTTGCGATAGTTGCTTGGATTTGAACCAGCCTATACAAATATTAAAAGACGAGTTGATGGTTACACTAAATGATATCAAAAGTGACTGCCAAGGTTGCACGACTAAAGCAGTAGATGCTTTGAAAAACAATTCGGTATGCTTTAACGATATGGCCAAAAGCTATGATAACTTCAATCAAGCTTTTTGCAGTTTTCTTTCTGACCGGAAAAAATATTTGAAAAACACTTTGACAGATCTATTAAATGATCTCAAAGGTGAGCTTATATCGGCAACATCAAAGGATCTGGTTGGCATTCATACCGTAACCATTGTATTAGTAATTATTACAATCACTTGCAGGTTTCAAATGACAACCATAATAAATATTTTCATGTTAAATAATATTTAAATAAGACCTCTACATCTTTGATTGATCCTTCAAATTTGATAAATTTATCATTATATTATCAAAATGTCAGAGATCTTAGAACAAGAACTAGACAAGTCCTACTTAATTCAATAAATTTAAATTTTGACGTATTTGCTTTGACTGAAACTTGGCTAAATTCTTCTATTAACAATCTTGAGCTTTTTGATAGCTCATACTCAGTTTTTAGAAAAGACAGATACTCTGAACTTAATGTATCTAATAGTTACATTCCTAAAGGGGGAGGAGTATTGATAGCCGTAAAAAACTCTTTTAATGCAAATGAAATTCCTATTTCTGACGCGGACTGTCTTGAATTAATTGGTGTGAACATAAAATTTTCTAATAAAAGTGTTAATATTGTTAACACATATACATTCCACCTTCTTCGAATTTAAATATTTATATTACTCTTTTAAATGTAATAGATTCGATTTGCTGTAATTCTGGTCTTAATGATGAGTTCCTAATATAACTTGGATCAATCATGACAAAGAATCTTTTTTGTTTGCTGATTCTTCAGTGAATGAACCTGATTCTCAATTTATTGATGGTTTAAATACCAACGATTTACAACAGGTTTCCCATTGCGGCAATTTTAAAGATAAACAATTAGATCTAATATTTACTTCTGATTGGAATAATATTATTTTCTGTGAATCGGTGTCACCGCTTGTTGTGTTAGACCCTTATCACCCTTCAATAAATTTTACTTATTGTTTAACTAATTCTAAAATTATGAAGAAGCTGATTCTTATAGGTTTAATTTCAATGAAACCAATTTTCCCGGACTAGTAAATTTCTTAAATACCTATGACTTCACGTCTATATTTAATAATATAGACTTTAATCAAATGACAATTAGGTTTTATGAAATAATGTTCGAAGGTTTTACACAATTTGTTCCTATTTCAAAAAACAGATGTTCTAACTCTGGCCCACCATGGTTCACAAAGAAGCTTAGATCTCTCAGAAATAAAAAAAACAAAGCCTGGCGTAAATATCTCAAAACAAAAGATATTAATGAATTTAATAATTTTGTCATATTGTTTGAGAATTTTAAAACTTCTTCTGAAATACTTTATAATAGTTACATTAATTTAATGGCAACTAAATTAAAGTCTGATCCGAAAAAAATTTGGAAATTCTTAAACTCTAAACTTAAATGTGATGATTACCCAACCATTATGAATTTCAATTCTCTTTTTAGTAATGATCCTTTAGTAAAGCATTTGATCTATTGCCACATAATATTATTTTACTAAAACTTGAAAAATATGGTTTTCCACTATTTTTCCTTAAGTGGATACATTCTTATTTATGTGATCGCTCCTATAGTGTTATATTTAAAAATGTGATTTCAAAACTTTTAGTGGCAAATTCGGGAGTTCCACAAGGTAGCCACCTTGGCCCTCTACTTTTTATCTTATCTGTAAATGATGTTTCTTCTATAATTTCTAATTGCGAGCTTCAAGTTTACGCTGATGATATGAAACTTTTTAAAAAGATTACATCTTATAATGACGACATCCGTATGCAGAATGATCTTCAAAATTTTAACAATTGGTGCGTTAATAACTGTTTACTACTTAATGTAAATAAATGCGCATTGATAACTTATACACGCCGATCTAGTCCTATTTGTTTCAATTATAACTTAGATGGTATTAGTTTACCTAAAGTTACCTCAATAAAGGACTTAGGGGTGTACTTCGATTCCCAACTTAGCTTTAAAACCCATTATAATAATATTATAAATAAAGCTAATTCACTATTGGGATTTTTTAAACGTTCTGCAAAGGAATTTTCAGATCCTTATGTTCTTAAATCGTGTACACTTGTCTTGTAAGACGAAACTTGGAATATGCTAGTCAAGTTTGATCTCCGTTTTATATGATACACATTGATAGGTTTGAGGCAATACAAAAAAATTTTCTTAGATTTGCCATACGCCATTTGCCATGGTCGAATCCCATTATTTTACCACCATATGAACAAAGGCTAAAATTAATTGATTTGTGTACTTTAAATTTTCGACGTGAAGTTTCTGATGCGGGTATAAAATTTTCATCAAAAACCCTTTTCAACTCCAACATTTTATCAAATTCCAAACATACACAAGGTAGACTACATAACATATTCATCTTCAAATTTTTAAGATTCAACAAGAAATTATATGAGTCACTTGTTTTTCAAATCGAATTTAAAAATATAGTAATTGAAATACAATGGGTTTATGACACTTTACTGAAAAAAGATCGAATGGTTTAAAAATGTTGAAAATAAAAAATTCTCGTAAAAATAAAAATCCCGAATTAGTTAAAATATTGCAAAAAATATCCCGAATGAAACTCCGAACATAATGTTTATGAATGTTCAAAATCCAAAATACGAAAATTCTCAAAATCCCAAATCACGAAACCTTATTCAGCTTGGGTACAAAGTTTCAAAAAAAACTTCTACCTAAATATACATACATATTTAGTAAATATAAATACTCCAGAAAAAGCAACATGCTTGATTTTGTATCCAACTCTGAAATCCTTTCTTTTTTTTATAAATTATAAGCTAACAAAGCATTTAAAATAATGGGACCTGTAGTCTCCAAACTCCTGCTAAACAAACTATTGCAACCCTGATTTTATATCCAACCTTGAAATCCTTCTTAACTTTTTTCATAAATAATATGTTAACAAGGAATTTAATATAATGGGGGCTACCACCCACAAAGCCTAGCTAAACAAATTATTGGAACCATGACTTTGTATTCAATTTTGGAATCTTTCCTAACTTTTTATACCCTACACCTATAGAATAGAATAGACCTCATGAGTCGATATAGCCATGCCCATCCGTCCGTCCGTCCGTCCGTAGGCACGATAACTCAAAAAATAATGGAGCTATCTTGTTGAAATTTTAACTGTAGGTTACTAGGACTGAAAGTACGGCGGGGATTGCATATGGGCGAAATCGGCCCATTGGTTCGGATTCTGGACCTTTTAATCGATCGAAGGGCTAGCGATCATATATAAAAAATCACAATAACTCAACAACTAATGACGCTTTCTTTATCAAATTTGTGCTGTAGGTTACTAGTAATGACACTACTTCGGGGATTGCGTAAGTTCGGGATTAGACCATGGGTTCGGAAACTAGAACTTATTGATCGAATTTAGGCCAAACGAGCATAATTCCGAAACCAAAGAAGACGGAACCTCCAAATTTGGTATCAGGGTGTCCCTTCCTATTTCCTTAATGTCTTTGAAATTTGAACCCCATTGGAGTAGTGGATAGGGGACCAGCCATACATTTCGGAAGACCTTAAACATATCTTTAAAATTAATAAAGATAACAACTTAAAAAAATGTAGAAGCTTCAAATTTGGCACAAGGGTGTTCTTTACTATCCCTTGCGTGTCCCCCTAATTTGGGATCAATTGGAATGGTGGTTCAGTATCCCTCTTAGACCTCTTAAGTTTTAAAAGCTTATAATCGAAATTATTAAATAGTAACTTAAAATTAAGATAGAACGTTCAAATTGTGTACAAATGTTAACTAGTGCTTAAAGTTAAGCTTGGACTGCATAAGGGCGAAATCAGCCATAGGGTTCGGATTCTGGACCTTTTAATTGGTTTCAGGGCTAACGAACATATATAAATAATCACGATAACTCAACAACTAATGACGCTATCTTCATGAAATTTGTGCTGTAGGTTATTGGTAATGAAACTACGGCAGCGATTGCGTACGGTGAGGATTGGACAATGGGTTCGGAACTTAGAACTTTTTGATCGAATTTAGGCCTAACTAGCATAATTCCGAAACCAATGAAGATAGAACCTCCAAATTTGGTTTCAGGGTGTCGCTTTCGATTTCCTTAGTGTCCTCGAAATTTGAGCCTAATTGGAGTAGTGGGTGTGGACCAGCCACTCAGTTCCAAGGACCTTAAAGCATATTTTCGAAATTAATAAAGATAGTAACTTGAAACAAATGTAGAAGCTTTAAATTTGGGACATGGATGTTCTTTACTATTTCCTGCGTGTCCCTCTAATTTTGTACCTTTCTTAGACCCCCAAATGTGTAAAAGTTTATAATCGAAATTAATAAAACTAGTAACTTAAAATTAAGATAGAACGTACCAATTGTGTACAAGGGTTAACTTGTATTGAAAGTATGACGGGGACTGCATATGGGCGAAATCGTACCATAATTTCGGGTTCTGGAACCCTTGAAAAGTTCAAGGGCTAACAAACATATATCTTAAAAACACCATTACTCAAAAAATAATGCCGGTATTTTGATGAAATTTAAACTCTAGGTTACTAGTAATGAAAGTACCATTGGAATTGGTTCTGGTCGAGTTTGGTCAATGAGTTCGGGTTCTAGAAGCTTTTGATCGATTTGAGGCCGAACCAGTATAATTTCGAAGCCAAAGAATATATTTCCTATTTCCTATGTGTCCCCGAAATTTAGACTTAATTGTAGTGGTTCAGCTATGTTCAAAGGTACTTGCTGCATTTATGTAAAATTTATTTTTATATTTAAATGAATTATATGAAAAGGTGTAAATTTGTAATTGTATTTTAGAAATACATTTATTGCATATTTTGCGTATAAGCTATTAGGTATATTAACTAGCCATTTAAAATAATTGCAATTTTGAAAAATTGGGATTATTAAATATATTATGCTTTGATTAGCTTTTTATCACAAAATTTAATAACTAGAATTTTTTCATTTTGTAATTGAATTGGAACAAATATATTTTCATTTATAACAAGTTTTTTTGTTTTTTAATATTTTTAAATAAATAAATTAGTAAGAATTTGTAATATGTTTTAAGAGATAGTGTAATTAGAATATGTTTTTAGTATTATAAAGTTAATTTGGTTAACTATGTCTTACAATCAAATTAATAACAGCTTTTATGGCGTCAAAATGACTTATGGATATGTCATTAAATTTGAACCAAATAGGTGTAGGGTATTTCTAAGTCGGCTGCACCGTCTGACTGTTTTTTTACTTGTTTTAATAATAAGTTAACAACAACAAATTTAACATAAAGCTGATTTTTGGTTTTCAGTATTTTGTTTTCGCGATTTTGGAACATTCAGGATTTTTTTCGGGAAAATTACAATTCGGAATTTTTTTTTAAAATTTTCATAGTGATATACATATGTTTTTAATTTTTTTTTTTATTTGTTTTTGATACCCTACACCTATAGAATAGGTAAAGGGGTATATTAACTTTGGTATAGTGTTTGTAACCACCCAAAGGAAGCGAGGTAGAAATGGAAAAGTATATACATTTGTGATCAGCGTGACCTCCTGAGTCGATATAGCCATGTCCGTCCGTTCAACCGTAGGCACGATAACTCAAAAAAAAAAAAATGGAGCTATCTTGATAGAAATTTCAACTGTAGGTTACTAGGACTGAAAGTACGGCGGGGATTGCAAATGGGCGAAATCGGCCGATGGGTTCGGATTCTGGACCTTTTAATCGGTCTAAGGACTAACGAACATATACAAAAAATCTCGATAACTCAACAACTAAAGACGCTATATTCATAAAATTTGTGTTGTAGGGTACTGGTAATGAAACTACGGCGGTGATTGCGTACGGTGGGTAATGTACAATGGGTTCGGAACTTAAAACTTTTTGATCGAATTTAGGCCAAACGAGCATAATTTCGAAACCAATGAAGATAGAACCTCCAAATTTGGTATCAGGGTGTCTCTTTCTTTTCCCTTAGTGTCCTTGAAATTTGGGCCCCATATAAGTAGTTGGTCGGGGACCAGCTAAACATTTCTGAAGACCTTGAAGCATATCTTTAAAATTAATAAAGATAGCAGTTTGAAAAATTGTAGAAGCTTTAAATTTGGCACAAGGGTGTTCTTTACTATTTCTTGTGTGTCCCCCTAATTTGGGATCAATTGGAGTGGTGGTTCAGTACCCCTCTTAGACATCCCAAGTTTTAAAAGCTTAGAATGAAATTACGAAAAATAGTAACTTAAAATTAATATATAACCTTCCACTTGTGTACAAGGGTTAACTGGTATTTAAAGTACTGAGCGGACTGCATTTGGGCGAAATCAGCCCAAGGGTTCGGATTCTGGACCTTTTAATCGGTCTAAGGGCTAACGAACATATATAAAATATCATGATAACTCAACAACTAATGACGCTATCTTCATAAAATTTGTGTTGTAGGGTACTGGCAATGGAACTAAGGCGGTGATTGCGTACGGTGGGTAATGTACAATGGGTTCGGAACTTAGAACTTTTTGATCGAATTTAGGCCAAACAAGCATAATTCCGAAACCAATGAAGATAGAACCTCCAAATTTGGTATCAGGGTCACTCTTTCTATTTCCTAAGTGTCCTTCTATTTGGGACCAATTGGAGTAGTGGGTTGAGGACCAGCCACACAGTTCCAAAGACCTTAAAGCATATTTTCGAAATTAATAAAGATAGTAACTTCAAACTAATTTAGAAGTTTCAAATTTGGTACATGGGTGCTCTTTACTATTTCCTGCGCGTTCCCCTAATTTTGGATCAATCAGAGTGGTGGTTCAGTGCCCCTCTTAGACCCCGCAATGTGTAAAAGAAATTAATAAAACTAGTAACTTAAAATTAAGATAGAACGTTCCAATTATGTACAAGGGTTAAGTAGTATTAAAAGTATGACGGGGACTGCATATGGGCGAAATCGTACGAAGGTTTCGGGTTCTGGAACCTTTGAAAGTTCAAGGGCTAACAAACATATATTTTAAAAGCCATATAACTTAAAAAATAATGCCACTATTTTGATGAAATTTAAACTCTAGGTTACTAATAATGAAAGTATTAGTAATTGGTTTTGGTCGAGTTCGGAAAATGAGTTTTTGTTCGATTTGAGGCCAAACAAGTATAATTTCGAAGCCAAAGAATATATTTCCTATTTCCTATGTGTACCTGAAATTTAGACTTAATTGTAGTGGTGATTCAGGTGGCTCCTAAGAAATTCTAAAATTAAAAAGCTTATCTTCGAAATTCATGAAGATAAAAACTTTAAATTTGATACACGAGGGTTCTTTTCGATTTTCGTTTTTATTTAACACTGTTATATTTTTAAAAGGCTAAGAATTTTACATATTTTGTATAATATTTTATAAATTAAAAAAAAAATATTTTTTTAATAAACGATTAAATTCCTTTTTTTAATTTTTATTATATCATATATTTTATTGAATTATTACCATAGGTGATATATAATTAAAACATTGTATACAATACTTAAGCTATATTCAAAGGTACTTGCTGCATCTATGTAAAATTTATTGTTATATTTAAATGAATTATACGAAAAGTTCTAAATTTGTAATTATATTTTAGAAATACATTTATTGCATATTTTGCGTTTATAAGGTTTTCTAATAGGTACATAAACTAGCAATTTAAAATAATTGCAATTTTGAAATATTGTAATTATTAAATATATTTGCTTTTTATCACAAAATTTAATAATCCAAATTTTTTCACTTTTGTAATTGAATTGAAATAAATATATTTTCATTTAATTCAAGTTTTTTTGTTTTTTAATATTTTTAAATCGATAAATCAGTAAGAATTTGTAATATATTTTATTGATAGTCTAATTCGAAAATGTTTTTAGTATTATAAAGTTAATTTGGTTAGCTATGTTTTACGACCAAACTAATAACAGCTTGTATTGTTTTAAAATGACTTATGGACTTCCCATTAAATTTAAACCAAATAGGTGTAGGGTATTTCTAAGTCGGTTGTACCGACTGACTTTTTCTTTACTTGTTTTTCTTAAACTTTAACATTTATTTGAGTTTTTTTTTTTTTTTTTTTTAACTGTGAACGTATAGTTTTGCTATAAAACATCGCAGTTACTCTTTAATACTATTCAACAAAGCAAATTATAAAATTAAATATGTTTACATATATATATACATATATATTTATATAAATACAAATATTACAGCTCATACAGATATGTGCTACGAGCGTGCTAACTATTTCAATTTTAGTCTTGTTTACCAATAGATTAGGATTAATATCAATTTTATTCTTTATTTTATATACTATAAACTTTGTTTTTTCCACATTTTTAGTTAGTTAGCAGATTTACCGGCGTTGCCCGGGAACGTGCAAATTGTAAAAAGCAAGTTTCAGCCAATTTTTTGAAGTGTTTGGTTAAAAAGAAAGCCTCAAAACATTATTTTTGGAGTTCCGTTAACTCGTTGTGGCCCAACAGCTTTTTATAGGTTTTTCGTTGCTATATATTTGAAATTATTTAACCGATTGACTTAAAATTTTATATATGTGTTCCTCTTTGAGAATGGAGTTCACTCTATTAACAGGTTGGAATTTGTTAACCCATGCCGACTCGACGATTGTTCAAAAAGAAATTTGTAAGTACATTACGTCCAAATTTTGAAAGTAGGTAAAACTTCTTTTGCAAAACAGTTTGAACGATTATCTCTAATTTTTCTATATGTGGTGCTTCTTGGCAATTTGGTGTTCCTTGACGATAGAGTTGAGGATGGTTGGTTTTCAGCGAGTAAAATTAACTGCATTAAAATGATTATAAGTCGTTTGACTATAGGTCAAAAGGGTATACTAAATTTACCATTATGTCATTATACTATGTCAATAGTAGTTTTCTTGAATTGCCAACGTTTAAATAAATTATAGCCGATGGTTTAGAAAAAGTTTAAAAGTCTGCTTTTCAACTTACATTTGGTTATGTACTTACCTGAAAGCTCTACTACGCTCTTCCCCGTTTTTATATGATTTTATAAGAGAAATGTAAGCTTCTTTTTTGGAAATTTTTTTTAAAATACTATGTATTTAATCATAATATAAATGAAATTGAATTTTTTGATTTTTAAATTTTATTTGAAGAAAAACTCTAATTTTACACTGAAATCTATTTTTAAAGAACAACAACTGCAAAGTAGATAAAAAACAAAGACTTACGAAAAAATGTAGAAAAGGTAAATGTTGTGTTATTTAAACTTAAAGATATTATTATTCAGATTCTTTATTAGCTTTATTTTTATTATTATTAATATTATCTCATTTAGCAAAACACTATTTGAGAGCAAAAAAATTAGTCTTATTAATTAAGTGAGCTTTTGGAATAAAGGTTAACTTGCGTTAATACCAAAAAGTTGAAAATTTCATTGAATCTTTGTGCAAAACGCGTAAACAGGTCAAAACCAAATTAACCCTGTGGGTTTTTATAATTAAAATCCTGGTCCAATATTTTCAATAAAATTCTTTTAATCGTATAAGCAAATAAAATTAATAGAAAACTTGATGGGGTCGTCATTGAAAACGGGTTAATCAAACTTAACTAAAATTTTATCCAGCCTCTCTTTTGGACTGCAATATTAAACTGTAAAATTGGACACAAATCGGAAACACAAAATTTTTTCGAAGCCTGCCAGGGCGAAATGGATTGATTCATTTTAACCAAATTTATACAACTAATTCCGGTTGCTAAGAGGATCATTTGTGCAAAATTGCAAGTCAATCGGTTAAACCGTTTTGACTCGACATCAAAAAAACGAAAAAGCTTAAAACGGCTCTGGAGCCGCGACCTGTTGACTTATAAAAATATGACATAGCCTATGTCCCCCCCCCCCTCCGGGCTCTCAGAATTATTCCTTTAAAATTTTGTGACAATCGGACCAGTGGTTTTAACGTGAATCCTGGCCAAACAAACAAACAAATTTTCTTCTTTATATATTAGATTTATTACCTTTTAACCAATTTTCGTAAATCCCCAAATCAGTATTTACAAGAATTTCAAGTTGTTTACAGGTTCTAGCATTATAGATAAGTAAAGTATCGTCAGCAAAGATCTAATAGTCAGCCCGCAAATTCACATACTGGATGTTATGAATAAAAAGTAAATATAATGTATGACCAAGTGCTGATCCTTGAGGAACATCAATATTTATGTTATTTTCTTTACTAAAAACTCCATTAATTTTTGTAATAGTTTTTCTATTATTCAGATATGAGTAGAGGAAGTTTTTAGCTGTATCCCGTATTCCAATTTCATGCAATCTGTTAAGTAAAATATTATGATTTACTGTATCGAAGGCCTTCTTTAGATCAACAAATACCGAACATACATAATTTCCTTGATACAATTTATTGGTGGATTCTGGAACTGCAGATTCTGTTCCAATTTTCTTTTGAAAACCAAATTGATTTGTATCAAATCGTACAACTTTTTGCACGATCTCCTGTATTCTGGAATTTATAACCTTTTCAAATACTTTTCCAATTCAACTTGAGAGTGCAATTGGTCTGTAATTTGATACATCCAATGTTGATCCAGATTTAAAGATAGGTACAACTATACTTGGTTTAAGACACTCAGGATATATACCAGTTCTTAGACATCTAATTATCAAGCATACAATTATAGGTTTTATTAAAGTTATAACATGTTTTAAATCTGAAGCTGAAACATTGTTACCTCCAGGAGAGCTATTTTTTAATAGCATGATGATGTTATATATTTCTGTTTTATCTGTGGGTTTAAGAAAAATAGACTTTTCAACGAATCTATGTTTTAATACGAATTTTCCAGCATCAGTAATCTTATCTGCTTGCTACCGATTGAACTGAAGTAAGAATTAAAAAAATTTGCTATTTCAAAGGTATCACATGTTCTGATTCCATTACCGTTTATTTCTTTAATAACCTTGCTCGACTCAATTGATTTTTTTAAGATGAGATTATTTAGAACCTTCCAAATTTTTCTTTGGTCACCACCAGGTCACCACTATGTTTAGCTTTAGGTATTTCATACGTCACCTTATTTATTGCATTTTTAACACTAGCTTTAATATCTATATCGTTAGGATGCTTTTTTTACTTTTTAAACAAATTCCTCTTTTTGATTATATTTAATAATTCCTTTGTCATCCAATGATTATTGTTTCTAACTCTTCAGAGTGTTTTAATTGTAGAATTCACCTTTGCTTTTTGCAATATTTTTATAAGGTCGTCCACACTATGACATTTATTAATTTCAAATAACTTTCTTACATTTTCTTTGTATTTCTTAAATTTTGTGTTCTAGATTTCCCTTTTAAAAATAAGTTCAATCTTTCTTAAACTTTATTTAATTTGACACTAATCGCTTTATGATCCAGATTAACTATATCGTGAAGCTTAATGTCAAAGCCGAACTTTTCTAGGTCTGTCAGAATATGATCGATGATCGTAGAAGAATTTTCAAACACTCTAGTAGTAGATTCATTACTAAGTACGTTTTTTATGGTAACTTCGTTATATTCCAACATCAATTTATAAGATCTGGAGAGCTCTGTGTCTGTTAATAAATCAATATTAATATCACCGATCAGCACTATATTCTTGTATTTGTTAAAAATTAAATCGAGATGTGCTAGTAAATCGCTATTGTTATCACTTGGTTTTTTGTAGATAACTGCAATTTTTAAGGATGGAGAAGTGTTATTTAACAAAATAATTATAGTATTGAATTGCTCAAATATTTCTAAAACCGTATACCGAACATTATGCTTAATAAAAATAGCGGTTCCACCTCCTCTTAATTCATTATTAGTGTTAAAAGATGCAGAGAAGCCAGGTATATTAAAAAATTTTTCTTCATCTGAGTAAAACTCGTTTCACCAATCATAATAATGTCAATATCTACTCTGTCTTTAACAAAAAGTTCGATTTCAGCCATATTTTTCCCAAAATTCTGTTTTGTTGCAGATTAACATATACTGAAAAGAAAATTTATTTAGAAATAACATTTATTTGCAGCTAATAAATAAATGAAAATGTTGATTGACGTTTGACATTTAAAAGTATAGAATAAAAAAAAACTTAGCTCTCAAAAAAATTAGAAAGAAAAACTTTTTATACCCTACATCTATAGAATAGCTAAAAGGGTATATTAACTTTGGTATGGTGTTTGTAACCACCTAAAGAAAGTGAGCTAGATATGGAAAAGTATATATATCTGTGATCAGCGTGACCTCCTGAGTCGATATAGCCATGTCTGTCCGTAGGCACGATAACTCAAAAAATAATGGAGTTATCTTGATGAAATTTTAACTGCAGGTTACTAGGACTGAAAGTACGGCGAGGATTGCATATGGGCGAAATCTGCCCATGGGTTCGGATTCTGGACCTTTTAATCGATCGAAGGGCTAACGAACATATATAAAAAATGACGCTATCTTCATCAAATTTGTGCTGTACGTTACTAGTAATGAGACTACTTCGAGAATTGCGTAAGTTAGGAATTGGACCATGGGTTCGGAACCTAGAACTTTTTGATCGATTTGAGGCCGAACGAGTATAATTTCGAAGCCAAAAAATATATTTCCCATTTTCTATGAGTCCCCGAAATTTAGACTTAATTGTAGTGGTTCAGCTATGTTCAAAGGTACTTGCTGCATTTATGTAAAATTTATTTTTATATTTAAATGAATTATATGAAAAGGTGTAAATTTGTAATTGTATTTTAGAAATAAATTTATTGCATATTTTGCGTATAAGCTTTTCTATTAGGTATATAAACTAACCATTTAAAATAATTGCAATTTTTCAAAATTTGGATTATTAAATATATTATGCTTTGATTAGCTGTTTATCACAAAATTTAATAATTCAAATTTTTTCACTTTTGTAATTGAATTGGAATAAATATATTTTCATTTATTTTAAGTTTTCTTGTTTTTTAAAATTTTTAAATAGATAAATTAGGAAGAATTTGTAATATTTTTTAATAGATAGTGTAATTAGAAAATGTTATTAGTATTATAAAGTTAATTTAGTTAGCTATGTCTTACGATCAAATTAATAACAGCTTTTATGGTGTTAAAATGACTTATGGATATGTCATTAAATTTGAACCAAATAGGTTTAGGGTATTTCTAAGGTTGCACCTACTGACTGTTTCTTTACTTGTTTTTATATAAATTTAATATAAATTAATAAAATTAAATTTATTAAAACTCATTCAAAAAATTATTAAAAAGTGGTTGACTAATCAAAAAATAAAATAAAATTAGACCTAAGATCCAGAAAAATTTTGGCGCCATAAAATGGAAAAAGTTTTTTATCTTTGCTCTGGAAGTCTTGTTTTAGCTTGTTTGATTCAACAAATTGTGTACAAGCGTTAACTAGTATTAAAAGTACGGTGGCGACTGCTTATAGGCAAAATCGGACCATGGGTTCGGGTTCTGGAAATTTTGATCGGTTCATGGACTAACGAACATATATCCAAAAAACACGATAACTCAAAAACTAATAGGGCTATCTTGATGAATTTTAAACTCTAGGTTACTAGTACTGGAAGTGCGGCAGGGATTAAATATGGGTGGAATTCTGGAACCATGGGTTCGGATTCATGACCCTTTAATTCGTCTAAAGGCTAACGAACATATAAAATTAATCAGGATAACTCTACAACTAATAACGCTATCTTCATGAAATTTGTGTTGTAAGTTACCAGTAATAAAAAAATAGTGGGGATTACATACGGTCGAGATCGAACCAGGTTTCGGATCCTAGAACTTTTTGATCGAATTTAGACCAAATGAGCATAATTTCGAAACCAAAGAAGATAGAACCTTAAAATTTTGGAAACAAGTGTTTTTTCTTATTTGCTTTGGGTCCGTAAAATTTTGGATGAATTGGAATAGTGATTTGCGTATCACCCCCATTATTCCCAAAAACTTAATGCATATATTCGAAACTAATAAAGATTGTAACTTGAAATAAATGTAGAAGCTTTATATTTGATATAACGGTGATTTTTCCTATTTCATTTGTATCCCAGAAATGTAAACCGTATTTTAGTGATGGTTCAGGTGTCTCCTAAGAAATCCCAAAATTAAAAAGCTTATCTTCGAATTTCATGAAGATAGAACCTTTAAATTTGATACACGAGTCTTCTTTCCGTTCTTATTTAACACTCTTATATTTTTAAAAGGCTAAGGATTTTACCATAAAACATATTACGTATTATATTTTATAAATTAAAAACAAAATATTTTTTTAATAAACGATTAAATTTGTTTTTGTTTTAATTTTTATTATATCATATATTTTATTGAATTATTATATAATTAAAAAATTGTGTACGAAACTTAATTTGTGTTCAAAGGTACTTGTTGTATGTATGTAAAATTTATTTTTATAACTAAATGAATTTTATGAAAAGTTCTTAATTTGTCATTGTATTTTAGAAATACATTTATTGCATATTTAGCATTTATAAGCTTTTCTATTAAGTACATATATTACGGATTTAAATTAATTTCAATTTTGAAAAATTTGAATTATTTAAATTTTGTGTTAAAAAGCTCAAATTATATAACTTTTATAAATATATAAACACAAATTAATATTTCTTTCAAATAACTGTGAGTTCAATTAAAATTAGAGACACAGATAACAGCAGCATTATGATTGTAATAACTAGTTATAACAAAAGTGCTCAAAATTCCTTATCATAAAAGAGTTAACCAATTCTAATCGCAATATTTCAATCTGAAATTAAAATTTTCCAAACCTGCCTAAAAATTATAAGTTAAATTTAACCAGAACTTTTCAAATTAAAGAATTAAAATATTGACAAT
Source organism: Dolichopus griseipennis (assembly GCA_963082915.1). Classification (NCBI taxonomy): domain Eukaryota; kingdom Metazoa; phylum Arthropoda; class Insecta; order Diptera; family Dolichopodidae; genus Dolichopus; species Dolichopus griseipennis. Next base: position 301,425,504 of record OY720441.1, on the reverse strand, counting down.
TGGATTATATATAACATAAAAAAATAAATAAATTAAAGGAATATATTTAAAAATTATATAAAGTTTAGATAATTAATCAAGGGTACTAAATCATTCAACAGTAAAGGAACTACAGTAAAAATTCTGAAAAGAAGTAACTGCTGCATGTGTGTAAAATTTTATTGAATTGGATAAAAAGTTTTAAATATTTAATAAAATGCGATTACAATTTTATGAATTAATTTTTTTCCAGCTTTTTTGTTTTTTAATATTTTTTAAAAGATAAATTAGTAAGAATTTTTAATGTAATTGAATTGATAACCCGTAATGCTTATACATGCGCCTATCTGTGTCATACCAAGTATAATTAGGATCTACTTATTCTTCAGAGCTGGCCCTAGGTAAAAATGGGGCGTACTATAGCAGTACACATCCATAAAGCCGTTCTTGGTTTTTATCCCCATTTTCTACCTAACATTTTTGTATTGAGACTCCACTTCAGTTTCGGGTCAAATATCACTCCCAGTTATTTAACACTGCAAATTCATATATACACGACTCAGTCTAGGTTTGGTGGATTTCACGATTTTTCTCCTGTTTGTGAACAGCATTAGTTCAGCTTTGTCCAGGGATGCAGGGATTGTCCAGGGATGCACTGTTAATGCAGTGATCACACCCATTGGCCAATCAACTAACCCGTCTTAAAACTCTCTCCATAATTACACTAATTATTGCAATAAGCTTTCCAGACACTAACACTGCTAGATCACCTGCGTATGCAATGGCTTTGCTTCCATCAACAGCCACAGTAGTGATGATACTATGGTTACCAACTCCCGAATAAATCTCTCTTAATTACAACATATGGCAGTGCACATTGTTTAATGCTCCTTCTTTAGCAACTGAAATAAAATTTTTGCAAAAATTTGCAAATCTTTAAAAAAGTATTAGAACATTTTTTTCAGGAAAAAATACTTATTATAATATGTATGTATAAGTAAATTATAATTTATCAAATTAAAAATATTCTAAATTATTTTTGTGATATTGCTTTTGATATAAATATTAAATTTTTGTTAAATAAATTTTTAAGTGGAGTTTCCATAAGTCAAAAGGATAAAATAAATTTACCACTACGTTTGTGACGCAAAGAATGAATGTATGGATCAAATCAGAATCGAAACGTAAAATGGGTTAAGTACTTTCCATACAACATCTTATTTTTTCTTAATAAAGCTGGATGTCGGTATTGTGGAAAAGTTCGAAGAGCACCTTTTAATTTATATTTCCTTTTCTACATAGCTGAATGCCGAATATATTGTGTATTTAAAATTTTGACAAAAGTAATTAACCGGATGATATAATGCTTATATTACGGTCATGCGGGTATCCCAAAGTTGACACAGTATACTCTACACTATTACACTATTCCTCATTTTAATATAAATTTGATAATATTGATAGAGTTTTATTTTACTTAATTGATAAACATAATTTTTATTGAATTAATTAATTATTTTAATATTACAATTAAATAATATTAAATGTAGGAATTATGTTAATCTTCAATAAAAATCCACGTCATAATATTAGATCGACTTATTTCTTCCGATACAAATATATACGTCCCTTTTAACAGCAAAATATTTGACCAATTTTAATGAAACAACAACCAAAAAAAAATTTTTTTTGTTTTTCATATTTATATATAATTTTTTTTTAGAATTTTGCGTTTTCCAACGTAAAACCCATTTTAAATTTAACATAAAATGGTCACGTGGTTTAACGTTCTTAGAGTTTATGGCTTCAATATTATGTGCCGACTCTCTGTAGAAATGTAATTCATTTTTGGTTGTGATACGCAACTCAATTAAACTATATTTGGCGCCGGCTTATATCTTTCCCTTTTTTATTTGGTTCAAATGTTCAATGAACAAGGAGATTTAAATATTTTAAAATTTTTTTTGTTTGTTTTTTTTTTGTGCACAAAGAAAGCGAATTAGAAATTTGAAGAATTAAAATTTTTATGAAACAAGTAAAGAAACAGTCAGTCGGTGCAACCGACTTAGAAATACCCTACACCTATTTGGTTCAAATTTAATGGGAAGTTAATAAGTCATTTTAAAACCATAAAAGATTTTATTAGTTTGATCTTAAGACATGGCTAACCAAATTAACTTTATAGTACTAAAAAACATTTTATAATTACTTTACCTACTCACAAATATTACAAATTCTTACTAATTTATCTATTTAAAAATATTAAAAATAAAAAAAACTTGAAATAAATGAAAACATATTTATTTCGATTCAATTACAAAAGTTAGAAAATTTGAATTATTAAATTTTGTGATAAAAAGCATAATATATTTAATAATTCAAATTTTTCAAATCGATCAAAAGCTTCTATAATCCGAATAGCGGCATCATTTTTTGAGTTATGCTATTTTTAAGATATATGTTTGTTAGCCCTTGAACTTTTCAACGGTTCAAGAACCCGAAACCATGGTACGATTTCGCCCATTTGCAGTTCGCGCTGTATTTTAAATACTAGTAAACCCTTGTACGCAATTGGAACGTTCTATCTTAATTTTAAGTTACTATTTTTAATAATTTCGATTATAAGCTTTTAAACATTGGTAGGTCTAAAAGGGGTACTGAACCACCACTCCAATTGATCCCAATTTAGGGGGTCACACAAATAGTAAAGAACATCCTTGTGCAAAATTTGAAGCTTCTACATTTGTTTGAAGTTGCTATCTTTATTAATTTTATAGATATGCTTTAAGGTCTTCAGAAATGTGCGGCTGGTCCCCGACCCACTACTCCAAAAATCAAGTCCAAAAATCAAGAACACTAAAGAAATAGGAATGGACACCTTGATACCAAATTTGAAGGTTCTATCTTGATTGGTTTCGGAATTATGCTCGTTTGACCTAAATTCGATCAAAAAGTTTTAGGTTTCGAACCCATGGTCGAATCTCCCAGTATACCGACATGACCCTTACCGACCCAGCATACCTACTTTATTTTTTATTCTTAATGAAACAAAATGAAGACTATCATAAAAATTTTTACGTACGTACATACTTTAAAGTACCCTACACCACAAATTTTATGAAGATAGCGTCATTAGTTGTTGAGTTATCGTAATTTCTTATATATGTTCGTTATCCCTTAGACTGATTAAAAGGTCCAGAATCCGAACCCTTGGGGTGATTTCGCCCATATGTAGTCCGCGCTGTACTTTACATACCAGTTAACCCTTGTACACAAGTGGAACGTTATATATTAATTTTAAGTAACTATTTTTAGTAATTTCTTTTATAAGCTTGTAAACCTTGGGAGGTCTAAGAGGGGTGCTGAACCACCACTCAAATCGATCCCAAATTAAGGGGGCACACAAGAAATAGTAAAGAACACCCTTGTACCAAATTTGAAGCTTCTCCATTTTTTAAGCTGCTATTTTTATTAATTTCAAAGATATTCTTCAAGGTCTTCAGAAATTTGTGGCTGGTCTCCGACCCACTACTACAATGGGGCCCAAATTTCAAGTACACCAAGGAAAAAGAAAGAGACACCCTGATACCAAATTTGGAGGTTCTATTTTCATTGGTTTCGAAATTATGCTCGTTTGGCCTAAATTCGATCAAAAAGTTCTAAGTTCCGAACCCATTGTACATTACCCACCGTACGCAATCACCGCCGTAGTTTCAGTACCAGTATCCTACAACACAAATTTTATGAAGATAGCGTCATTAGTTGTTGAATTATCGAGATTTTTTGTATATGCTCGTTAGCCCTTAGACCGATTAAAAGGTTTAGAATCCGAACCAATGGGCCGATTTCGCCCATTTGCAATCTCCACCGTACTTTCAGCCCTAGTAACCTACAGTTAAAATTTCATCAACATAACTCCATTATTTTTTGAGTTATCGTGCCTACGGACGGACATGGCAATATCGACTAAGGAGGTCACGCTGATCACAAATATATATACTTTTCCATATCTAGCTCGCTTCCTTTAGGTGATTACAAACACCATACCAAAGTTAATATACCCCTTTACCTATTCTATAGGTGTAAGGTATAAAAAGATAGTTGGAAAATTAAGTCAATACAATTTTTTTTTATAGTTTGTTATTGCTTTATTGTTTGTTTTTGTGTATGTTTAAAAAACAAATTTTTGTGGCATCGTCTATTACAATATTTTTTGCACAGTTGTTGTTTGTACATGTGTTTTTTTAACAAAAAAAAAATACTTATGCTTTGTCCACCACAGAAACAACTGCTGTTGCAGGAAAAACATTATTTTATTTAAATATACAATAATTTTTATATAAGCAATATTACGTTTAATAAATATACTTTCTTTTTATCTTTATAGCTATATATTTAAGATAAAAAAAATTTTTTGTGTTAATAATTTCCAAAAAAATTTTTGAAAAATTCGTATACATAAGATGATCAAATTTTTGGTCATGCAAATAATATAAAAATAGGTATGTATTAGTTTTTAGCTTAGAAAAAGTTCACAAAATTTTTTTTAAAATAAATAAGTGGACCATAAAAGTCGTCGAATGAAAAAACTATCTACGGAAAAGTTATACCTCTTTATTTGTGTAACAGCTTTTATTCAGTAAATTTTTTGTGCTTTTTTTAGTTTGCGAAAAAAATCTAAAAATTACCCTATGGGAGTGCCCTTTCGAGTTAATTGATTTTTTCCAAAATCTTATCAATTCATGTTATGAATGTTATCAATGTTTTGCCAAAATCTTATCAATACATGTTATGAGCATCCAAACATTATATATGAAATTTGAAAGAATTCTGATAAGCCGATTAGGCGTTAAACGTGTGCAAAGATAATAATACGTACAAAAGAGAGAGACATACATAGAGACGGATATAAAAAAAAAACATTTTTTTTTTGGGTTTCTGCGCACCAGGGTAGTTACATGTTTGCAAAAATTTCAGGTTTCTAGTTTTGATGCAAAAACAATAAATATCACTCAATATATGTCATATAAGCGATTGGTAAAAATTAGACTCAACTTTTGACATATTAAGTGATTGTCAACAAGTTTGTATTGTAAGATAAATTATGATCAAAATATAGTATGTTTGCTCAAAATTAAAAATTTATCTTAAAGAAAATAAATGGTTATTTGTTGAATATATGAGTATATCAAAACATTTTTCTATAATAATTTGTTCATGTCTGTTAAATAACAGATGTATTTAAATATTGTTTTTGTTTAATACACTTTACAATAATTTTTTCTTATGTTGTTCTTTCTTCTTCAATAAACTATCAAGCAGATAAGGGGTGTTTTTTTATACTTTTAACAAGTTATTGGACCAGTAAAAAAAATTTTTTTATTAAAAAAATTTAAGCTTTTTTTTTAATTTTTGTTTTCGGATAAAATTAGCAAAAAGAAATTTTTTTTGGAAAAGCGTGAGCTGTTTTGTAAAGGACAATTAAAAAAACAAAATATTGATTAATTTGCAGTATAAAAAGAAAACCGGGGGTAAAAATGGACAAAGATTTGAGGATAGAAAAATTGAAGACTGCGGATGATGGCGGATGAATTTCAATCAAGAATAATTTTGAACGCTGAAGACTGTTGGGATATAGTTAATGGCACGACTCGTCGGACAGCAGAAACAGTGTAGCAAGTGGAATGGACACGGAAATATTTTAAACCATATTTAGTACATAATATTTTAATAAAACTAGAAATACTAACAAACTAATAATTAAATCCTATATTAACTAACTAACATTTATAAATAAATCAAATAAGTCAAAATTTTTTTTATTTTTTTTTTTTTGTGTTGTTTTAAAAATATAACAAAAATTAATAAATTAAAATATGAAGAATTAATACAAAAAAAGAGTAAATTTGAGTAGTATGATGAAATCCTATGAAAAATTTGTAAATGAATATCATTAAATTTTTGTTTTTTTTTCTTTTGCTTTGTTTTACTTTTTCTTATTCTATTGTTAAATAATTCTTACAAAAAATTATATGACCACTGCACTGCCTTAGGCATAGGTCTCAATCTATTTACTATGTACTGAAAAAACTAAATTATGTATGTATATTTAATTTTATATCATAAATAAAGAAAAAAAAAAAAAAACAAAAATCTCAAAGAACTATTGCCACAAATGTAGGACAAGAACCTCTAATTCATTTAATGAATTGTTCCACCGCTTTTGAAATGTGGCAAAAATTAGAAAACATATACGACCAGAAATCAAGCACAAGCATTCTGATGGTAATGTTATTAAAATAGAATCTCAAGCACAGGGATTCTATTTTAATAACATTACCATCAAGTTACAATTATTTTTATACCGCGTGGGAATCTACATCAACAGAGAACCCAACGTTTTCTAACATTACATCTAGATTGATTATGGAGGAATCACGCATAGGTGCACAAAATAAAAACATTAACGAAACCTTAATAAGTAATCGAAAAAATTTTAATAAAGTCAACAATATTAAAAAATTAGAAAATGTTTTATTTGTAAGCAAACTGGACACTGTTAATGTAAGCAACAAAAGTGATTGGTATTTAGACTCAGGAGCAAGTGATCACAAGACAAATAGGAAGGATTATTTTAAAAATTATAAAACTTTATCACTAATGGTGATATAATTTATGCATATGGTCGTGGGGACTTAAACATTTTAGCATTTAACAACAAAATATGGATAGAAAAATATTTATCAGATGTTCTTTTCGTACCGAAATAAAAATGAATTTGTTTTCATCCAACTGTGCCTTAGATAAAGGAATGATTTTGCTTTCAAATAATAATAAAGAAATTGTTGCAGTAGGTGTGAGTGAACAAAAATTGTTTAAAATGTTATTTAAATTAAATAAAGTTAACGATGATGCAGTAGCAAATGCGTCAAGAAAAATTTCCGCGTTTGGATACCGGAAACAAGCAAGTTGAAAACATGATGTTATTTTCAAGGAAATAAACGACTTTAATAGTTCTAGTGTAGTTAAAATTCAAGAAAACATTTAGACAAATGAAAATGATCAAACATATTCAAGTTCAATTTTTGACATGCGTAACGAATCGTTAAAATCAAATAAAAATTCTACCGAGAATAAAAAAAATTATAATATTATTATACAAAATAAAAATAAAACACATTTTATTGAAATAAATAATTCAATAATGATAATTTTGTAGTGTATCTACATTCAATTCCATAATACACTGCAATAAGTTGTATTCCGTGATACACCGCAAATAATTGTTTAAGCATTATTGTGACAATTCTTATAATTAAAATAATTATATGCTACAAATTAAAGGATCATATTGCATTCTATATTTTTGTTTTTCTTTCTGTTTTCATTTCGTTCGTAATATGAATATACCATATGTTACTAATAATAATTATAAGCAATGCATTACATTGTGTGTGGTATATTCTAGTGTTAATGAACGGAGTGTACAGAATACCTAGTGACCCACTTAAAGAGGTTCTTGGAATGCACTATGTGAATTATTATTTGTAGCATACCAATATATAAATAAATTTGGGTTAAAGTAACTAGAACCAAATTTTTAATGTAAGAACTAATTTGTATAATATTAATTGTATTAGTAGAAATTAGTAATCTTTATAATAATTAAATTATATGTATTTGTAAATCAAAAAATGTATAAATACCAAGGGTTTTTGGTAAAATAAAATTAATGTTATTCTTGGCTTTGCCAACAAAAGAAATAATAGTTTATTTATTTCTACACTGGATAGCGGCGCAGCACGCCTAAATGTTTGAAAAAGTGCATTGAATTAAGCACTAAAAATTATTCAAATTATCCAAATCAATCACGGAACTATACTGTGTCATAGGCCAAACTCTGATAGATTCACACAGTACCGTATTGATTTGTCATCTTCAAGAATAGCCACCTAACATTACAATTTAATTCAAGGTGTAAAATGTGAAAATTCAACTGAAAAAGATATTAACGAAAATTTATTGAATGAAAGCTCGGAACAATATTAAAAAAAGATGATACAAATTTAGTGCAAGATTTTTGTGACGCTGATATCGAAATATCTGTTCCAAATGATCATATAATAGATGCAGAAATGGTGGAACTATATAATTCTATTACATTCCCAAAAGAAAGAAAATACAATTGTATTTCTAATTTAAGTAATGTATCAGAAAGTATTACTTTTTTAGCAGATTGCGTAGAACCAAACACCTTCGACGAAGCTTGTGTATCACCTAAAACAGTGGAGTGGAAAAAAGCAATGGATGAAGAAATATCATCATTACACAAAAATAAAACGTGTACATTAGTCACACCTGATGAAAAAATAGAAAGGTTCAAAGCACGGATGGTTGTAAGGGGATTCACACAAGAATTCGGAATAGATTACAGTGAAACATTTAGCCCCGTTGTATTTACATCAATTCGAACAATTTTAGCAATTGCGGCTAGTAAAAATTATAAAATAATGCTTTTTTATATGGTGAACTTAAAAACGTCTTTTTTATATGGTGAACTAGATGAAGATATTTTTACCAAGCAACCAAGAGGAAATGATGATGGAACTAATAAACATTATCACTTAAAAAGAAGTCTTCATGGTTTAAAGCAAGCTTCAAGATATGAAACAAAAAATTTACCAAATTTCTAAAAAGATTTAATTTAAAAGCTACAACAGCAGATCCGTGTGTTTTTACGGGAGCGCAAAACGGTAATACAATTTTGTTGACCATATATATTGATGATGGACTCGTAGCAGCAACCAAAGATTCCGATATTAATTTATCTATTAATTAAATCGATATTTGCAATATGAATTTGAAATAAAAGTTTCTATTGCAATTTATTTCCTTGGGTTAGAAATATCAAACATGAACGATGGTTCAATTCATATGCATCAAAACTGTTATGCAAATACAATACTGAAAAGATTTAATATGAATGATGCGAATCCTGTTGCAACACCTGCCGATTCATCATTGTCACTTTACAATAAGTCATCATTCGGGAAGCTGTTGGTTGCCTTATGATTTTGGCAGTAGGAACAAGACCTGACATTGCTTTCGCAGTAAGCAGTGTTAGTAGATTTTTCGAAAAACAAAATACTGAGCATGTAAATGCTGTTAAAAGAATTTTCAAATACTTAAAAGCCTCCACAAACAAAGGTATATATTTTAAAACTAACAATACATTGCATCTCAATTATTACAGTAACGCTGATTTCGCTGGTGGTACTGATTCTCGAAAATCCACAAATGGTTACATTTGTCTGTTGGGAAATGGTTCTATTTCCTGGCAATCGCAATATCAAAAATATGCCGCGTTATCAACGAATGAATCGGAATACATAGCGGCATCAGAAGCTGTAAAGGAATTAATTTGGCTGAAACTTTTAATTAAAGAACTACTACTCGATCATGAAGTACCTACAACTCTTACGATGGACAATCAAAGTCCTATGAAGTTAGCGAAAAATCTTGAGTATCATAAGAGGACAAAGCACATTAACGCTAGATACCCCTTCATATGTAAAAAATTTTAGGACAGTTAATTTAGTTTAAAATATGTAGAATCATCTGATCAAGTTTCTGACATATTAAATTAAACAACCCTTGGAAAAAGAAAAATTCAACAAATTGATTAATATGATGAAAATAAATTAATGTTAAATTCTTGTTGGTTTATAAGTTGAAATATTTTTAATATATGGTAACCTTAAAATGATTAAATTTGCTAAACAGCTGATATAAAGAAATGTGCTTATATACCATATTATATAATATTTTTTTTTAAATTTATTTAAAAAAAAAAAAAAAACGGTAACCTTGAACTTGAATCAAATTTGTTTTATATGTAAAACTGGAAATTTGTAAATTTTAAATTTTATATAAAATTATTTAAAGAATTAAAGTAATTAATAGTTTTCAAGGTTTAATATTTTATGTATACCTACCTAAAAATAAATAAAAATTTGGTTAATATCAAAAGGAATATTAATTTTAAATTTGGTTAAGTACAAAGAGAATATTAGAAAAAAAGAAACATTAATTTTAAATTGTTGATTATAAATAAATTTTTATGTTATTATCAATAACGTTATCAATAAAGTTTTTGAATTTCATTTATTAAAAGAATTATTTTGTAGAATAAAAATGTTTGATAAAAGTGGAAGTGTTGAATATATAAGTTTATCAAAATATTTTTGGACAATAATTTGTTCATGTCTGTTAAAACAGATGTATTTAAATATTGTTTTTATTAACGCATTTTATAATAATCTTTTCTTATGTTGTTCTTTCTTCTTCAATAAACTATCAAGCAGATAAGAGATGTTTTTTTATAGTTTTAACATTATTAATATAAATTGTTTCTTAATAATTTTAACTTTAATTTATTATTTTAAACGTGGAATTATTTTTATTATAAAAAAACTAATTTGAATTTTACATAACATAAATTTATAGAAATATCTTTCTTTTCATTAAGAAATTTAAACTTAGAAAAATACCTATTAACAAAAGATTTCAGAACCTATTTTTTACGATTTTCAGAACATAGATACTAGATAGGTATAGGTACAATTGTAATAAAAATATTTATAATTTGTTACTGAAACACAATACCAATCATATAAAATTTTAAAGTGAAAAAAAAATTAATTAATAGTTAATATGTGGTATTTATTCTTAGCTTTATTAAATAATTTTATTTATTTATTAAAAAAATTCCATAATAAAGAATTTTATTAATAAGTTTGCACGACTGTTAAGATTGTAAAAAATTCTTATAAGTATGTGTTTAAAATTGTGTGGCACTCTGTTCAATAGCGAATGAGAATGTAGAAAATCTTGATTACGATAAAATTATTACGAATAATATTTTATCCATTTTTGAATGTTGTAGTATAGATACATTAGTTCAACAGAAACTGCTTAGCGTATATTTGAATATTAATAAAGATACAAAACGCATAAAATAATTCGACTTGGCTGCCATTTATCTAATCCTGATTTATTTTACTTTCAAAAAGAGGAAACCATAAATAATCCTCATGGTACAAAATTATTAGATTTTTTTTAACTGAATCAACAAGACCTTTCCGTCAACCAAATAATTTGTTTTATATTGAACCTTCCAACCGGAATTTGTGAAAGTATGTGTGAAACGTACGAAGTAAAATGTTGATGCCATGCAAATAGTAACGTTATTTCACGGTTGCATACAATTTAAATGAAAAATGTGGAACTTTCCGATTAAAAACTACTTTTATTACATTTTTCAGGTATAGCATCATTTGAACACTTGCAAACATAAAATATTGAAATACATAATACTTTCTATGTGGCATATGCTAGTAGAAGTTCCGGTTTTGGAAACATCTCCTTCAAGTAGTACAGTCAATAATTCTATTGCTCAAAAAATAAATGATGCTTCGTTTTATTTTATGAGCCCCTTAAATATGAAATTTCAATGTGTTCAGTTTTAGCTTGAATATCAATTGATAAATTGTTACGAGATATTACTATGAATGCAAATAGAATAATATTCTTGTAGGTAAACCTATTTTAATGAGCAGATGTTTTCTCCAAACATTACCAGTAAATCTTTAACTCTAGGGTAATAATTTATTTATACGAATTCACATATACAAAACATATAGGTAGGTACCATATAACGTTTTTATAAATCAAATTCGAAAAACAAAATTCAGAATTTAAATTGTTTTATTTAAATTGTTAAAAAATTAAATACATGCAAATAGTCGTGCGTTTAATAATAATGTTTGCTTCAGTACAATTGCAAATATAAAACAAATACTATTTATTTATTTATATAAATAGTCCCTTACCTTGTACCATACAATAAGGAAGTGAGGTATGCCTTTCGTTAACAGACGTGACAGATTACCCTTTTTTAGATGGTACAATTACGAAATAGGTATAAAAAGGGATTTAATTAATTTTGGTATCGTGTTTGTCTGAAAGATAGAAAGCAAGCTAGATATAGAAAAGTATACATATTTTTGATCAGTGTCATCTCCTGAGTCGATTTCGCGAAGTTCGTCCCCAGGCATGAAAACTCAAAAACCATTGACGCTATCTTGATGAAATTTACACTGTAAGTTACTAAAATTAAAGTACAACGCGGATTGTATTAGGGCAAGATTGGACTTTGGATTCGGGTTTTAGAAGCTTCTCATCGATTCAATGGCAACGAGCATATATCTGAAAAACGATAGTTCAAAAAATAATGAAGTCATCTCCATAAAAGTACGGCCGAGAAATGGACGAAAGAGGTCCACGGGTACGGATTCCAGAAGTTTTTGATCGAATTGAGGCAAAACAAACAAAATTTCGAAAACTATGAAGATAGAACTTTTAAACTTGGTAAAAGAGTGTTTCTTCCTACTTCCTTTGTGTCATTGAATACACTGGGACCAGTTGGAGAAGTGGTTTGATACCACCCACCTCTCAAAACATAAAATCTTATTGTCCAAATAAATAAATTTTGGTACAAAGGTGTCTTTTCCCATTTCCCTCGTGCTCCGGAATTTATGATTAATTGAAGCGGTGATTCGGGTATCTCCCACGAACCTTTCAAGATTTATCAAGCATATCTTTTATTAAAGATATAAACTTATTAAAGAAATTATTAAAAATATAAACTTGAAATTTGATACAAGCGTTTTCTTCCGTATTTTCGTTATTTCCCCATTTCGGGGTACCTACCATCCACATCTCAAAACCTAAGGATCTAGATATGTACGAAATTTATAAAAATATAAACTTAAAATTTGGAACATTATGTTCCTAAAATTGGAAATTATTCGAAGTGATGGTTCGGATACCTCCCACACTCCTCCCAAGATCTAACAAGCATATCTTCTAAATCAGTGACAACAGTAATCTGAATTCAGTTTCTACGTCAGAAGAGATTTGTATTATCATATTGTTACTTAAGTCGGTTGTGGCAACTTACTATTTCTTTAATTGTTAAATGAATATCTTGTAGGTACTAGCACCTGACTTAAAGAAATTAAACAATTAAGGTCTCCAAGCAAGATTTTTCAACAGGAAACAAGGAGGACAACAGATGCGCATCCTTATGCAGTTAAGCCAACGAATTGACGTATCACGGCTTATGAATATTCGTTTGTTATGTGCTTATAACCTTTATGGAACCATATTCTACAAAATATGTTGCCCAAAATTTAGCTAAATTTCAGAAGATAATTAACATCTTTGATCTAAATATCCCAACTAGTTTTCCTTATTTTAAATAATCAAGCAATCCCTAATAATCTTCACCATAATACTGTTTAAGGGACTTAACATGTATTACTGATAGTTGAGTTTGTCAGCTTCTATTTTATACTCTTCATGATGTGGCAAAAAGTTTTTCACCAACATTTCACTACAGCCTAGCGGTTTATTACTGGGGTGTTTCCCAGTGTAACATGTATAGGTTAAATCATTGCTTAAGAATTATATAAAGATAAACATTTTCATGTTAAAAATTTCTATGAAACTTTTTTCGCATATTTTTTCAAATTCTCTCAAAACGGTTGGCACATTTTAAATGTATTGTAACTACATATTTCTATTTTATACCCTATATTTTTATTCTCTCAATTTATACCAATTAAATTTTAGACCATTTTTCACTCTACATAGATATAGTACATGTAACATGATTCATGAATACGATAGCAAAGATAAGAAAAAAATCACAAGAACAAGAAAAAAAAAACCATGATTTTTTCATTCATAAATTCAAAGTTAATTTTTTCGAATTGATTTCTTTTTTTCTAAAAAATTATTTAATTTTGAATGTACATGCGTACATACATATATAGATATGTATGCATATAAAGGTTCTAAAATAATTATTTTAAAATCTAGCTTTATAGATTTCAATAACATATTGATTCATTTTTATACCCTACACCTATAGAATAGGTAAAGGGGTATATTAACTTTGGTATGGTGTTTGTAACCACCTAGTTTGTAACCACCTAAAGGAAGCGAGCTAGATATGGAAAAGTATATATATTTGTGATCAGCGTGACCGCCTGAGTCGATATAGCCATGTCCGTCCGTCCGTCCGTCCATCCGTCCGTAGGCACGATAACTCAAAAAATAATGGAGCTATCTTGATGAAATTTTAACTGTAGGTTACAAGGACTGAAAGTACGGCGGGGATTGCATATGGGCGAAATCGGCCCATGGGTTCGGATTCTGAACCTTTTAATCGATCGAAGGGCTAACGAACTTTTATAAAAAATCACGATAACTCAACAACTAATGACGCTATCTTCATCAAATTTGTGCTGTAGGTTACTAGTAATGAAACTACTTTGGGGATTGCGTAAGGTAGGGATTGGACCATGCGTTCGGAACCTAGAACTTTTTGATCGAATTTAGGCCAAACGAGCATAATTCCGAAACCAATGAAGATATAACCTCCAAATTATCACGGTGGTATCACGGTGTCCCTTCCCATTTCCTAAGTGTCTTGGGAATTTGGGTCCCATTGAAGTACTGGGTCGGGGACCAGCCACACATTTCCGAAGACCTTAAAGCATATCTTTAAAATTAATAAAGATAACAACTTGTAAAAATGTAGAAGCTTTCAATTTGCCACAGGGGTGTTCTTTACTATCTGTTGCGTGTTCCCCTAATTTCGATCAATTGAAGAGGTGGTTCAGTACCCCTCTCAGACCTCCCAAGTTTTAAAAGCTTATAATCGAAATTACTAAAAATAGTTACTTAAAATTAAGATAGACCGTTCAAGGGTTAACTAGTACTATAAGTACAGCGCGGGCTTTATAAGGGCGAAATCAGCCAATGGGTTCGGATTCTGGACCTTTTTGTCGGTGTCAGGGATAACGAACATATATTAAAAATCACGATAACTCAACAACTAATGACGCTATCTTCATGAAATTTGTGCTGTAGGTTATTGGTAATGAAACTACGTCGGTGATTACGTACAGTGAGGATTGGACAATGGGTTCGGAACTGAGAACTTTTTGATCGATTTTCGGCCAAACTAGCGTAATTCCGAAACCAATTAAGATATGACCTCCAAAATTGGTATCAGGCTGTCCCTTCCTATTTCGTAGGTGTCTTTGAAATTTGGGCCTCATTGGACTAGTGGGTCGGGGACCAGCCACTCAGTTCCGAGGACCTTAAAGCATATTTTCGAAATTAATAAAAATAGTAACTTGAAACAAATGTAGAAGCTTCAAATTTGGTCCAGGGTGTTCTTTACTATTTCTTCCGTGCCCCCCTAATTTGGGATCAAACGAAGTGGTGGTTCAGGACCTCTCTTAGACCTCCCAATGTGTAAAAGCTTATCATCGAAATTAATAAAACTAGTAAATTAAAATTAAGATAGAACGTTCCAATTGTATACAAGGGTTAACTAGTATTGAAAGTATGACGGGACTGCATATGGGCGAAATCGTACCATGGTTTCGGGTTCTGGAACCCTTGACAAGTTCAAGGACTAACAAACATATATCTTAAAAACACCATAACCCAAAAAATAATGCCGGTATTTTGATGAAATTTAAACTCTAGGTTACTAGTAATGAAAGTACCATGGAAATTGGTTGTGGTGGAGTTTAATTTCAAAGCCAAAGAATATATTTCCTATGTCCTATGTGTCTCCGAAATCTAGACTTAATTGTAGTGGTTCAGCTATGTTCAAAGGTATTTGCTGCATTTATAGAAAATTTATTTTAATATTTAAATGAATTATGTGAAAAGGTCTAAATTTGTAATTGTATTTTAGAAATACATTTATTGCATATTTTGCGTTTATAAGCTTTTCTATTAGGTATATAAACTAACCATTTAAAATAATTGCAATTTTTAAAAATTTGGATTATTAAATATATTATGCTTTGATTATCTTTTTATCACAAAATTTAATAATTAGAATTTTTTCATTTTGTAATTGAATTGGAATAAATATATTTTCATTTATTTCAAGTTTGTTTGTTTTTTAATATTTTTAAATAGATAAATTAGTAAGAATTTGTAATATTTTTCAATAGATAAATTAGAAAATGTTTTCAGTATTATAAAGTTAATTTGGTTAGCTATGTCTTACGATCAAATTAATAACAGCTTTTATGGTGTTAAAATGACTTATGGATATGTCCTTAAATTTGAACCAAATAGGTGTAGGGTATTTCTAAGTCGGTTGCACCGACTGACTGTTTCTTTACTTGTTTTTTATTATTTATTATATAATTTTTCTCTGATTTTATTTATTTTAATACCTACTTATAAGAAGTTATTTTCTTTTTTCCGCATCATCTTTGAGGTAAAGAAATTGGCGCGTTTTTTTTTCTGTGTTTTCCCCAAGAGGCCTAATCCACTTTATTAAATAAAATATTTACAGTTTCATATACATTGTTTAGACTTACAACTATGTACATAATATTTGAAAAAACTTACTATAGGTGTAGGTACTAATTTTAATAAACTTATTACTAAATTATTTACAATGTAATTGTAAATAATTTTGACAATACAATATAAAAAATATACAGAACATATGTGCAATTTATAATAATAATAATTTTTAAACATTTTTATTATTTTTGTTATTATGTTTTATTGTTTTTGAATTTATTTTTTGATAACTATTATTTTCCACTTTTAGCACATTTTCAAAAAATTTTGTAAAAATGTGCCTATATAGCTTCAATCTGTCCGTCCGTCCGTCCGTATGTTTACAAAAACTTTTACACCGTTTGAAATAGAGTTAAGAAATTTTAACCATGGGTAGTTTTTGCAAAAAAAATAATTTCGTAGAAGAATTTTTTTTTGTAGCCCCACCTGTTACGGGGCTACAGCCCCCCAAAGTTGGAAAAAACCCTATATTTAAATGGTTATAACAAGAGTTCTGTTAGATATATTTTCAATCTGAAAACGGCAAACGATAGCTGGTTTCATAAAATTTATAAATTTTTGACAGGCAAATATTTAGGGTTACCATACGGTACTAAAATTTAACATTACACAAAACTCAATTTTTGCAAAATTTTTTACCACACATATCTTCTGAACGGTTCAAGCTAGGGCCTTGAAATTTTGGGAGAAGTTAGATACTCAGAAATTAGTAGGAGTCGGTTAACAAAATTTTTAACACCTGTAACTGGAATACCTGTCCAAATTTTTTTTTTATTAATATACAAAATTTGAAGATCCAACATTATATTTTAACATATGTTAAAGGTTTTTCTTAAATTTAAAAGCGGTTCCTTAAATTGAAGAAAGTGCCTCTCAGTTTTACCCATTTTTGCTTAGATAATAAAATTCTAAGTAAAATTCCAAATTTTGGTTTAATTCCTAGAAACTACAAAAATGGAAAGGGGGGGGTGGCAACCTTCCCCATTGAAGGGCTATTAGAACTTTAAAATAAAAAATTTACTGTTTTTATAAGTAAGCAGTAACTTAGTCACCAACGTATATATTTCCTTAAACGTTAATATGAAAGCTTGAACATTATATTCCGATAAAAGTCTTAGTATGAAACACTATATTATTTTAAAAATGTGCTTTTTTAAAAACCCTTGGTTTTTTATCATCACTTGTTTTTTGCAACTAAATTTTATTAGCACAATAATAAATTGATTTAAAACGGTTAAAATGTGGTCCTTATATTCTTCTTCAAATTTCTTTATGAAATCTTTAGAATTTTCAACGCACAATTCCTCTTTTTAAATTGAAAATATGGAAATTTTTATAAAAAAAATGTTCAAAAATTTTAAAGCATTTAAAAGATTCTGAAAAATATTCATCAGTCAGAGCTAATAGGCTTCCAAAATCATTAGTATAGATGTTATAATTTTTAGCGATTATTAAATTTTCTGTATGTGACGTTTTTATTTGATTACTTTTTAAAAGCAGAATTGTACATCTATAACAATTTGATACTTTTTTTGTGCAAAATCCAGCAAAATATCTGATTGCCGCCTCTTCAAAGTTATTTAATGATTTTTGTTGTTGGACATTTGAAGTTGTTGCTAAATTTTTTTCTTTTTCTATTTCTTTTTCATAATTTTCAATAATAAAATCTTCATCAATCTTAGCTTCAAAATTTTCTACATTTTCATCAGCCAAAACATTAACATCAATGTCTAAATAACTATCCTGATCTGTTTCACAATTTGAGGATGTATTGTCGTTGTAAATAAATTTAACCCAAGTCATCTCGCAAAAATATTTCCAATTTGCTGTGCAGACGGATTTCTGCAATAACCACCAGCAGATCTAATATGTGAAAACATATTTTCTAAGGGATCTTGATTTAATTTTCGTGTCATCAAAAACTTAGTATTTTCGTTATCTATTTGATCCTTGGATAATGAAATTATAGCTGTAATAGTTTGAATTAATCCATCAATGCAAAAAATTTTTTTATTGCTTTTAGTTTTTAATTTTTTAAGGTAGTTTAATATGTCCTCTAAGAACAAAAACGGAGAATTTTTAATTTTTAATGGTTGTTTATATGTATTTCTAGTATTAAAATTTGAAGAATTTAAAGAATCAATTAAATAATTAAGTTTAAAAATAAAGTCAGCAGTTGGATTCACTTTTTTACTCATTAAATGGAAAAACTTAGTATCAGTGTTTTCCGTTGCTTTTATAGCTGCATATGTACTGAGACTAAATAATTGAAATGCCAGTTTAACTGACATTTTTTGGAGTGTGTTGGCATTAATATGAATATTTCCAACTTTCGGCAAAATTTTTGATGAAGATTTTTCATCTTGAGCAACAATTTTCTTGATAATATCACAGCAAATAATTTCATTATTCCAATTTTCAAAATCGGTTTTTATGATGCGACATATGAAACAAAACATAAATTCTATTTCCACTTAAATCATAAAAAAATGGTTCCATCTTATTTACACCAAGCAACTCATAAGTATTTCGATTAGTACTGCATTGATCACAGATCGTTGCAACAATTTTGAAACCAATTTGTGTTAATTCTTTGACATATTTTAGTAACAACGGTCTTAAAGTTTCTCCTTTTAAATTATTTTTAGATAAATTGTAGGCAAATGCATATTTATAATTTTCATACAAACCTCGAATCATGAAGAAATGTGCTTCAGTTGCAATTTTTTGTTTTCTATTGCCATCTATATTTTCCACTCCATCTATGCAATCTCTTTTTATATTATATGATGAATCTTTTCTAATAGATATTTCATCGAATAACAGAACAACAATTTTTGATGTTTCACTCATACTTTTTAATTTAGCTTTTAAATGATTAATAATTTCACTATTTAATCCTGGTTCAATAAATTTTAATTTAGTCCATGATTTTATTGATGATTTACTTGGCAAATTAATATTTAAAGTGTTTCTCATAAATCCATAAGTTGCAGGTGATTTGTAAAATATATTTGGCGCTAGGTTTTTTTAATTTTCGTTAAATCGTTTTTTTTTCTTTAATACTATTTTGGCAAGTGTTTTGCTATTTTGAGAAGCATGTTTTAATTTCTTAATACAATTATTTAAATTTATTTTCTTGTTCATTAATTTTTTTAATTGATTTTTTTCTTAACTTCTAAACGATTTTGAATTTTAAGAATTTTGATTGTTTTTTCCAACTTTAAATTATTTTTATCTTTTTCAATTACCATTTTTCTAAAGTTTTTACTCTATTTACACACCCTTCACAGGTATTATCTCTGCTATAAAAACTCATACAATTACACGACAATTTATCAATTAAAAGTTCATTTATATTTTCGGTTTCAGCTGGGATTTCATTTAAAATTTCTTTTTCAGTTGCGATTTCATTTAAGTTTTTTATTCCAGATGATTTATTATTCATCATTAAAAGTGCAGAGTTTTGAAAATCTACTGCACCTATATCAGCACTCATATTCAAATCATCAATTTCAACTATGCCTTCCTTTTCAATATTTAAAACTTTTCTGTTCATTGATGTTACAACAACATTTTCATTGGAATTAAAATCATAAATTTCTGGCGAATTTTTATTCAATTGATTTGAATTTATTGCGTTGCTATTTAAATGTAAAGATGGAATAACCGTCCTTTTCAACGTCAATGCGCTATGATCTTCCGGAAGAAAATGTAGATCGCAAACATAATACCTTAAAAAAAAGTAGACCTAAAATAAATTTTGTTTTAATTCCAAGTTATAATACCTCTTCTTAAAAACAGACGTTGGGCAAACATTCAATGCTCTAAGCCATGCAGATTTCCTTTCTTTATTTTTTGGCAAAGAATAAAAAGACCTATTTAAATTAGAAACACAATTTTTCACGATACAGGTTAAGTATTTTTTATACTTTTTTGTTTTCAATGCCATAGTAAATAAGATTTTGATAATTTAGATAATTTATAAATTTTCTGTTAAAACAAAATTACAATATTGATCTCAATTCAACAAAAAACCTCTAAAGATTAAAGAATTAAGAAATAGAAATTTGAATACATACATATATCTACACATAAACATTTTATAAAATTTCATAGATTCCATTCACAACTATGCACTTTGCAATTTAACAAAAATGAAAAAATCAAAACAAAAAGTTTCCCGTTACAATTGAAACCTCATAAGAAATTGAAAATAAAATATTTGGTCACCTTCAAATATTCATAAAGGTTATTTGTTATTGAGATCTATAAAGTTAGATTTTAAAATACATAATTATTTTAGAACCTTTATATGCATACATATCTATGTAGGTATGTACGCAACGCATGTACATTCAAAATTAAATAATTTTTTACAAAAAAAGAAATCAATTCGAAAAAATGAACTATGAAATTATGAATGCAAAAATCATTGTTTATACTAGTATGACTATTTGTCAAAAGGTCACACTAAATTTGCCACTACGTTTGTGACGCAGAGAAGTAGGGGGGGGTAGATATAGACTCAAGTGTAGATATAGACTCAATTGAAATTCAGCCAGTTTGCAGAACGGGCTCGGGTAGCTGCCATATAACTTCTTGTTTTATATGAGTATTACTCTGTACTTATTAAAGCTGGGTATCTGAAATTTTGCCAAAAGTAGTTTACTGTAATGGCTAAAGTTATTGGAAAATTTGGTTGGTCTACTGCAGAGGGTTCGAGTAAGTGCCATACAACTCCTTCTTTTATATGAGCATTACACTACACCTAATAAAAGTGTATGTTTGACATTTTGCCAAAAGTAATTATACGGATGATATGATACGGATAGTAACCCGTTTGCGGTTCATATAGCATTATTAATTTTATTTAGAAATTTTCTCGGAGTAGCTGTAGTGGTATTTTGCTATAATAATTTTCCAAATTATTTATTCTTGTAGAGATTTCTTTGTTGAGCTATATTCTTTACATTAGAGCGATTTATAATTTTTTCAACTGATTTTGTTAATGCTACATTGCTCTGTCTTGTTGCAATACTAAGTTCTTTTGCTTTTTTTTGTTTGTTTTCTAACTGATACTTAGACACACAATAAACTGTCTGTTACCCGCTAGGTTTGAAATTTTTAGATTTCGGATTAGGAGAATTCGACGCACCCTTTTTGGACTGTTTTGGATTACTTTTATACCCTACACCTATGAAATAGAAAAAGGGTATATTAACTTTGGTTGAAGACCAGCCACACAATTCCGAAGACCTTAAAGTATATTTTCTAAATTAATAAAGATAGTAACTTCAAACAAATGTAGAAGTTTCAAATTTGGCACATGGGTGCTCTTTACTATTTCCTGTACGTTCTCCTAATTTTGGATCAATCAGAGTAGCGGTTCAGGACCCCTCTTAGACCCCCCAAGGTTTAAAAGCTTAACATAGAAATTAATAAAAATTATAACTTAAAATTTAATATAGAACGTTCCAATGGTGTACAAGGGCTAACTAGTATTGAAAGTATGACGGGGACTGAATATGGGCGAAATTGTACCATGGTTTCGGGTTCTGGAACCTTTGAAAAGTTCAAGGACTAACGAACATATATCTTAAAAGCATTATAACTCAAAAAATAATGCCGCTATTTTGATGAAATTTACACTCTAGGTTACTAATAATGAAAGTACCATGGAAATTGGTTCTGGTCGAGTTCGGACAATAAGTTCAGATTCCAGAAGCTTTTGATCGATCTGAGGCCAAACGAGTATAATTTCGAAGCTAAAGAATATATTTTCTATTTCCTATGGGTCCCCGAAATTTAGACTTAATTGTAGTGGTGGTTCAGGTGGCTCCTAAGAAATCCCAAAATGAAAAAGCTTATCTTCGAAATTAATGAAGATAGAAACTTTAAATTTGATACACGAGGGTTATTTCCGTTGTTATTTAACACTTTTATATTTCTAAAAGGCTAAGAATTTTACCATAAAACATATTTTGTATAATATTTTATAAATTAAAAACAAAATATTTTTTTAATAAACGATTAAATTCCTTTTTTTTTAATTTTTATTATATCACATATTTTATTAAATTATTACCATAGGGTTTATATAATTGAGACATTGTGTACAATAATTAAGCTATATTCAAAGGTACGTGCTGCATTTATGTAAAATTTATTGTTATATTTAAATGAATTATAAGCTTTTCTAATAGGTACATAAACTCGATATTTGAAATAATTGCAATTTTGAAAAATTTTAATTATTAAATATATTATGCTTTATTAGCTGTTTATCACAAAATTTAATAATTCAAATTTTTTCACTTTTGTAATTGAATTGAAATAAATATATTTTCATTTAATAAATTAGTAAGAATTTGTAATATTTTTGAATAGATAAAGTAATTAGAAAATGTTATTAGTATTATAAAGTTAATTTGGTTAGCTATGTCTTACGATCAAACTAATAACAGCTTTTATGGTTTTAAAATGACTTATGGACTTCCCATTAAATTTGAACCAAATAGGTGTAGGGTATTTTTAAGTCGGTTGCACCGACTGACTGTTTTTTTACTTGTTTAATTTTTTCTCCTGTATTCCACATCTTTTTCAAAATTAATTTTTAGTTGATGATTATTCTTCATGTCGATTCTATAGTTAATTTGTACATCTCTCAGTATTTTATTAACTTTTTACCAAAGGAGGTTGATTTGTTCTCGCAGTACTAGGTTTGTCATTTGTAATTATTTGTTTAAAAACCTGTAATTTTTTTACACTATATTCTTTGTGTATTTCAGATTTTCAAATCGTGCGGTTACTTTTCGATGCATATTAGGAAATAAGAACTTCCATTTAAACTTCCGTTTTGTTTCCATTTAAAGTTAAACAAAAAATATAACAAAAATCTTTCACATAAATTCAAGCAATTAATTTTACTATATCACTAAACTAATCATAAGCAATTAAATTAATTATTTATATTCTTATAATATAAAATTTAACTGGTGCTACGATTTCCTATTTTTCTATCAAACTCTCTCATTTCCTTTTTCAAAAACATTTTAGATAAAAGAAAACAATTTTTAGTTCCCATTTTAAACAAGTGATGAAAAAAACCAAGGATTTTTAAAAAAACACATTTTCAAAATAATACAGTTTTTCATACTGAGTATTTTATCGGAACCAAATATATACGTTGGTGACTAAATTACTACTTACTTATAATTTTTAGGTCCTAATTTCAAAGCCCTAGCTTTTTATTCTCTAGCTTGGCCCGTTTAGGAGATATGTGTAGTCAAAAATTTTGCAAAAATTGAGTTTTTCATAATGGTAAATTTTTGTACGGTATGGCAACCCTAAACATTTAGTTTTTAAAAATTTATAAAGTTTATAAAACCAGCAACTTTTCAAAGGTTCCAGAACCCGAAACCATGGTACGATTTCGCCCATATTCAGTCCCCGTCATAATTTTTAAGGATCTAACTTCTCCTAAAATTTCAAGACCCTAGCTTAAATCGTTTAGAAGATATGTGGGGCCAAAATTTTTGCAAAAATTGAGTTTTGCATAATGGTAAATTTTAGTACCGTTTGGCAACCCTGTACATTTTAGTGATGTATTTTTGTAAGGCCTAAGAAAGCAGCTCTCTTTCGTTTTTTTTAGATTGAATATATAGCTAACAGAACTCTTATTATACCAATTTAAATATAGGGCTTTTTTGAAATTTGCGGGGGCTGTAGCTTCGTCACCCTTCAAAATTAAGAAAAACCTTTGACACATGTTAAAATATAATTAAAGAGCTTTCAATTTTGTAAATCACAAAAAATAAATTTTAATAGGTATTCAAGTTACAGGTGTTTAAAAATAGCAAAATTTCAATTTTCGGGCCGTTATAGCTGCAAAACAGGGGACGTGACAAAAAAAATTTGTTAACCGACTTCTACTTATTTCAGAGGATCTAACTACTCCCAAAATTTCAAAATCCTAGCTTGGCCCGTTTAGGAGATATGTGTAGCCAAAAATTTTGCAAAAATTGAGTTTTGCATAATGGTAAATTTTTGTACCGTATGGCAACCCTAAACATTTATTTTTTAAAAATTTATAAAGTATATAAAACCAGCTATCTTTTTCCGTTTTCAGATTGAAAATACACCTAATAAGACTCTTGTTATAACAATTTGAATACAGGGCTTTTTCCAACTTTGGGGGGCTGCAGCTCTCTAACGGGTGGGGCTGCAGAAAAAAATTCTTCTACGAAATTATTTTTTTTGTAATACCTACTCGTGGTTAAAATTTCTTTTCTCTATTTCAAACGATGTAAAAGTTTTTGTCGAAATTATTTAATATTTTTACTCCTTTTACTATTATAAAAATTTAAAAAGTTTAATTTTTTATTACCTTTTTTACCCGTACAAACTGAAAATCAACTATATAAAAAGTTGCTGCTCTATTTGTAACGTATTGATCTAGATATAATAGATCTAGACATAAGTGCATTAATCAGATCAGCATCGAAAAACTAGGTACCCAAAAACTAAAAAAATAAATTTTTGAAATTTACACAAAGGTTTTTTTAGAGAATTTAAACAGAATCTACATCTTATTGTTTTTGGTTAAGTCGAACCAAGACGGGTTGCTGTCATAAAAACTAGAATCATTTTGAATATTTTAAAAACTAATAACACTTGTGTGGAAGAAAGTTACACAAGGAAAGTTATATAATAAGGCAACTCTTGGCAACTAATAACACTATTAATGTTAAAAATTAAATTCCGCATGCAATATGATAGTGCAAGTAAACTTCCGCCACAAAAAAAAAGCACACTCCCAAAAAATAACAATGTTTCATCCTGTGTTTTGTGCATATTTGAAAACTAAGTCCAATGCAATCAAGAAACTGGTTATCATGTGTCGAAATAAAATGTTAGAGGTTCAATGTTAAAATGTAATCTTGGGAATATATACACAGGCGAGGTGTCTTCTGAATTACTTGTTTTCAAAAATTGAAAATTTTTAATTTTTAAGTCCTAATAGCCCTTAAATAGGAAAGTTCCAACATTTTTTTAAGGATCTCTAGATGATTCTCAAGGATCAAACACTCTCTCCTCCGCCCAAACTTTTCAGATATAAAAAATTAAATTGTAACTTCCACCGAATTTAGAATATTAGAAAAAAATTTTTAAAATTATGAGACACTTTCTCTATTTTTAAAAAACCTTTTACACAGATTAATTTATAATGTTGAAGCTTGAACAAATTTTGACTTGATATTCAAGTTTCAGGTGTTTGAAAATAGCTAAATTTAAATTTTTGACCCCATTACAGCTCCTATACAGTGCCCGTTACAAAAATATTTAATGATCCATTTAAATTTCTAAGAATCTAACTAAAATAAAAATATCAATTTTCTAACTTAAGACGTTATACAAGATATGAGGGATCAAAAATTTTGCTTATTATGCTAAAAAAGTCTACTTACATTTTTATTATATATATTTATAGATTTTAAAAAAGAAGGTTTTAAGATTAAAACGAGGAAGATAACAGTTGCCCTTGTCAACTTTTTGATACCCGTGCATACCAACTATGATGCATAAAATAAATGAGAACTTCTCATATAAAAAATAACAAATTTTATATAATTACCAATTTTTGTTTGCAATTGAACTGCTTTCGCTGTTGGGAGAAAAGGGAGAAAGGGAGGGAGAAAAGAAACCTTTACGGGAAAAAAGTAAACACTATACATATTTTTAAAACTATTATACATATTATATATGTTTTAATTTTTTTGAAATCTTTAATTAAAAGTTACTGTTAAAAAGCAAAAATACAAATGCATAGCATACAGATTATGTTTTTAGCACATTTTCAAAAAATTTTGTAAAAATGTGCCTATATAGCTTCACTCTGTCCGTCCGTCCGTCCGTCCCTTTTTACCTACGATTGACAAAAAAATATCAGAAATGGGTAGGTATTGCAATAAAAATAATTTAATGTTAAAACTTTTTTTTGTAGCCCCCCCCCGTTACGGAGCTACAGCCCCACAAAGTCGAAAAAAGCCCCATTTTTAAACAGTTATAATTAGAGTTCTATAAGGTATATTTCCAGCCTGAAAACGGTAACAGACAGCTGTTCTTATAATCTTTACAAATTTTTAAAAACCAATTGTATAGGGTTACCATACGGTACTAAAATTTACCGTTATTTAAAACTAAGTTTTACAAAATTTTTGGTCCCTCATAACTTCGGAACGGCTAAATCTAGAAACTTGAAATTTTGGTAGAAGTTAGATCCTTAGAAATAAGTAAGAGTCAGTTAACAACATTTTTTTGTCACGCCCCCTCTTTAGGAGCTGTAAGGGGTCGAAAATTGAAATTTTGCTAAAAATTTTGCCTTTAAACACCTATAACTTGAATACCTGTCAACATTTTTTTTTATTTGTATACAAAATTGAAAGCTCCAAAACGAAAGTTTCATTAAGTGTCAAAGGTTTTTCTTAATTTTGACTTTGTCCGTCCGTCCGTATGTTCACAAAAACTTTTACACCGTTTGAAATAGAGTAAAGAAATTTTAACCACGGGTAAATATTACAAAAAAATTAATTTCGTAGAAGAAGTTTTTCTGTAGTCCCACCCGTTACGGAACTACAGCCCCCCAAAGTTGGAAAAAGTTCTATTTTTAAATTGTTATAACAAGAGTTTTGTTAAGTGTATTTTCAACCTGGTTTTATAGGCTTTACAAAAATATGAGACTAAAATGTATAGGGTTACTATACAGTACTAAAATTTACCATTTAGCTAAACTCAATTTTTGCAAAATTTTTGGCCCCATATATCTTCTAAACGGTTCAAGCTAAGGTCTTGAAATTTTGGGAGAAGTTAGGTCATCTGAAAGCTCCAAAACGAAAGTTTCATTAAGTGTCAAAGGTTTTTCTTAATTTTGACTTTGTCCGTCCGTCCGTCCGTCCGTATGTTTACAAAAACTTTTACACCGTTTGAAATAGAGTAAAGAAATTTTAACCACGGGTAAATATTACAAAAAAATTAATTTCGTAGAAGAATTTTTTTCTGTAGTCCGACCCGTTACGGAGCTACAGCCCCCCAAAATTGGAAAAAGTTATATTTTTAAATTGTTATAACAAGAGTTTTGTTAAGTGTATTTTCAACCTGAAAACGGCAAAACATTGCTGGTTTTATAGGCTTTACAAAAATATAAGACTAAAATGAATAGGGTTACCATACGGTACTAAAATTTACCATTTAGCTAAACTCAATTTTTGCAAAATTTTTGGCCCCATATATCTTCTAAATGGTTCAAGCTTGGGTCTTCCAAGGTTAGGTCCTCCAAAATTAGTAGGAGTCGGTTAACAAAATTTTTTTGTCACGCCCCCTGTTTAGGAGCTATAAGGGCTTGAAAATTGAAATTTTGCTATTTTCAACCACCTGTAACTTTAACACCTGTTAAAATTTTTTTTACAAATATGCAAAATTTACAGCTGCAGCATTATATTTCAACATACGTTAAAGGTTTTTCTTAAATTTGAAAGGGTCTTTTTAAATTGAAGAAATTGTTTCTTAGTCTTAACCATTTTTGCTTAGATAATAATATTCTAGGTAAAATTCCAAATTTTGTTGGAGCTCAAAATTGATTTCCTAGAACCGGAAAAAAAAGGAAGGGTGAAGACAGGAGGGGGTGAGCAGATCCATCATAAGTTTGCTAAGCAAAAATTTGGGAACTTTCCCCATTGAAGGGCTACTAGGTCTTCAAAATTAAAACTTTTATGTTCTTATAAAACAGTAACTTATTTACCAGTATAAGTTTTTCAAAAATTAAACGTTAACATTAAAGCTCCAACATTATATTTTGCACTTATTAACAAGTTTTCTTGATTGCATTGGGGTTATATTCTAAGTATTTCACTATTAGTCATATAATTAATTATTAATGAAATAACAAAATTATAATATTATCATAATATATATTTTTATAAAAATAAATGATGAAATATTCAGTAAGAAACCGTATATAATTTTAAAAATGTGCTTTTTAAAAACCCTTGGATTTTTTCCTTACTTGTTATTTATTCTTTTATAATATCAATATAATTTTTAAATTGTCAAAACCTGAGAGGTAAATGTACAAATCAAATTAGTATTTGATTTCACTATCAATTGATTTAAAAGATGAAAGAAAGCGGTTACAAAAGGAATAAATAATTAATAAATATATTTTTTAAAATTGGAAGATCCGGCTTATTTTTTTGCAGATTATATGATTGATTTGCTAAATAATAATCATATATAGAAAATCTAAAAGAAACTGAAAGTTATAATGTCTTTTATTTTACAACTTAAGACAATCTTAAATACATAACTTTATTGAATTTTATATTTTTATTTCTTATGTTTAGAAAGGATAACAAAAACTATGCCTTTTATTTTCATTTATCATACCTAATGTGTTTTAAGTAATTGAATGGATAATTGAGAAAAAGAAAAGAGCGAGTAGATCATGAATACCATAAATTACTAACATTGAATTAAATATTAAATTTTTTTTTATAATCTACAAAATATTGATATTTATATAATTTTTTTTATGTTATTTGCCAACAATTAAAGTTTCATAACCTTTCATAACCCAGTTTCAAATGCTGTTTATAGTAAAATAAAAAAAATAAGCTAACACAAACAAACTACCACTATCACGTAAATTTATATCTTCTAAATATATATTACATACCTATATACAAATATATTTATTTATTTATAAATATACGTCGGATAAACAAAATTAAAAATCGGCGCCTGGTGGTGCCTCAAATTAATTCAATAATATAAATTTAACTTTAAAACTTAAATTGAAATTTTATTTTCACTCATTAGTAATACAAAAAACATTATTGTATTTAAAAAAAAAAGACAAACACAATATTATTGAATAATATTTTTTATTAGAAATTTAGAAATTTATTTTTATTCTTTTTTTTTTTTTTTTTGGATAAATTTAGAGTAGGGAAAAAATTAACTTTTTATATTGTGTGTTAGGTGTGAACTTTAACTAATTTTTTCATTTAGTAAGGTTAAGATGAAATTTGAAAATAAATCAACTTTGCCAATTCAACCAAAAATTAATTATAAAGGTTCTTTAGAATTTCTCTCAACTATTGCACATATTTTAATTATTCTAAAATATTTCAAGGTCATTTCGTTTCATCATTGCCATATGTTTCTTAGGCCAACACAAATATTTAGTTTAATTTTGGTCGTTAATTCGAGGGCAACATGTTACTTTATTAGTTAATTACAAAAATGAAAAAAATAAAAGCTCGTACTAAAGGTGTAGATAATTATATGTCCACTACTGTAAGAAAACAAATTTAAGTGGATTAGCGAGCACATTATTAATACTTAATCATATATGCCACAAAAACTGCTCTAACTTGATTCACTTGTTTTTTAAATAAAGGTAGCTTAATTAAAAAACTACATATGTATATAGTTTAAAAATTTATACCAATGTCTATAAATAAGCATATTAATGCGTTAATCGTTTTCAATAGCCAAATATTATTGCATGACGCACCATTAAAATTTGTTTTCTAATTCGATGAAATAAATTTTGTTTTTAATAATAACTTAAGCATATTTTATTCTTGGAATAAAAATATAAATAGATTTAGAGTTAAAAGCATAAATAAATTTGGATCTCCCTGTTTTTTCTACTACTCAGAAAATATATCGAAACAAAATTTCATTCTTTCGCTTAAAGCTTTATGATTGCACCTTTCAATTGCACATACTATCGTATCTTAAGCATATCACAATGTTAATCATCCCTCTAATACCTAATATTACCTATTACAAAATTACTAATATATGGTCACATTACGATACATTTTTAAAATAAAAACCAAAACAATATGTTAAAAGTACTGATAATATATTTCATTGAAAATTGTCTACAAAGGCTTTGATTTAATAAATTTTAAATTAAAAATAATTTAATATTTTGTAGAACCATCTTCCATTTTTATTTCTTCTCTCAGTCTCGTAGGCATAGATTGTAATAAGTTTCCGGTACATTGAGAGGTAATATTGTCTCATTCTTTTTTTAGTCTTAAATAAAGCTGATTTTTGAGGTAATTGAATAATTTCGAACTCTGTTATTGAGATTATCCCCCAAATTTTCGATAACATTTAAATCATTACTTTCTCTTACAATATATATATATATATATATATATATATAGTAAAAATATAAAATATATGATATTATCAAATTTACCAGGCGTTGTCCTAGAGCTTGCAATTTACCAAAATTTGAATTTATATTTCAATATATTTATTTTAAAGCGAACGTTTGTTTGTTTTTATCATGAAATTTATGTATAAAAATTTTTGCGTACGGGGGAGTGTGCGTTCTAAAAGTTCAAGTTTTTCAGTTTTCAAATTTCTTTGTTGCAAAATAAAAAATTCATATAAAAACAAGGAAGAGTGTAGTAGAGTAGACTGTGTCAACCCTTTGATACCCATATGACCGTAATATAAACATTTTATTAACCGGTTAATTAGTTTTTCCAAAATTTTAAATGCACAGTTTATTAGGTTTTCGAGAATGAACAAATGAACAACCTCTTTCACTACACCGATTATACTTTATTATACGTTGGCCATTAAAGTAAACTACTATTGACAAAATCTCATTCAAAATTTCATTACATTACTTGGAAGCAGAGTAACTGTTAAGACATATTACAATGTGCTGTTACAATGGTAAATATTGTATGATTTAGACTTAGAGATAAGAAACTTAATTTCTGAAAATAATTCTCAAATTTAGCTATTTACTGAAAGAAGAGAGCTTTAAAAAGAGAAAATTAATTCTCTTAAAGCTAAAGTTAATAAACTTGAAGTACAAAAGAAAAGGCAACATGTTGTTAAAATTTGGACTCCCAAAGTTAATAAAACCAATGTGTAAGAGCAAGTTATATCTCTCTTCTCTAAGATTGGTGAATATATTACTGAAAGTGACATTTCCCATTGCTTTATTCAGAATGTTAATTCAAAAAACAAACCAGTAACAAAAAATTAAGCAAATTAAATAACAATATTATGAGTGTTAGATTTTCTTCTGTTGGAAAAAAACAATTAATTGTAAAAAAGAAAAAATTAAAATATTTAATAAAAAAAGTAATATGGAGATTCCTGTTTATTTTAACGATTCTTTAACGCAGTACACTAGAATGCTGTTCCATCATGCACGTTAATTAAAAAGGAAAAAATCTATTAGTATAACTTTTAACTTTTGCTTTTTTGACATAGTCTTCAAAACAACTAACTTAATATCTCATATTATCTTGAATTACTGTGTAAGCTTTTATTTAATATCATAACTCTCCTTCAAATTTTTTTTATATTTCATGAAAATATCAGAAGTTTGAGGAAGAACTTTATAAATCATTTAAGCTATCTTGAAGCACTCGTAATATTGCCTGATGTTATATTTCTTACTGAAATTTGGATATTTGACGAAGAAAACAAGAATTTTTGAATTCCTAATTTTAATTAGGCGTTTATCTTAGAAGTGATCTTAATTGTAAATTTTTCAATTTAAAATTTGATGCGAGAGTTATGTATTAGTATAAAGTTATGTAAAAGAAAATAATTAACATAAGTTATGTATAAAGCTTTTTTTTTTTTTTTTTTTTTGGGCCGAAATCCTAGCTGTACTGCAATACTAGGCCAACCCGCGACAGAGGTGGAGCAAGCCCCTAACAAACCGTCAATTTACAAAAATCAGGTTAACATTTGTGACTTCTTTGAAGTCTATCAGATGTTAAGCTGATAAGAACAGATACTACACTTTGATCTTAGCCATAAGGCCGAGAAGCGATCTAACCATCTCCTCCTTAGCCTAGGTGGTTAGAGCGCAAACCGTGCAATCTAAACACTGTGGCAGTCCCGGGTTCGAATCCTGGTGGGAGATACCATAAAAATAATTCCATACCTAAAAATATAATAATAAATAATTAGTAACAAATAATATAAAAATATACCTATAATCGTGTTTCCAGCTATACTCTATAATCTAATAATTAATAACCTATATGTAATTGAACGACAATGTAATTGCAACTGTCATATGCAATTACAATGGCAGTACGCACCTAAAAAAAAAAACATGACACGGTTTCTCTACTTGACCGATAGATGACACTAGGGAAAAAATTAAGAAGCGACATCTTGTAGATAGATTACAGTAGACCAATCATTTACTTAATTGAAAATGGAAAAAACCATTCGAAACACAAGGCAGAGCCTCGGATAAGAAAAAAGCAGATGGAGATGCCTAGTACATATCCTATGCTCCCAAGAGGAGTAATAAGGACAAAAAAAAAAAAAAAAAAAAAAAATGTATAAAGCTATTATGTATTAACTATGTAATGTATGTTATGTATGTAAAAACAAACAAAAAAGAAATAATAATTAAAATTTTGCTGACACAAATCGCTAAACATTATTGACCAAAAATTATTGCAAAAATTGATTGCAACATAATGTTAATTTAGCAATTTGTATCTGGCTCGTTTTTTAATCAATGTTAAAAAAAATATATGTAAAGAAAGTCAGTCTGGTAAAAACAACAAGTAATACATTGTATTAATACATAATACATTGTATTAAAAGAAATTAAATAAATAAGGAAAAAGAAAAAAAAAATAAAATAAAAATTGTTTTATGAATTTTATTTATTTTAAAAATTACAGATAAATAAAATTTAAGTGGCGCAGTCGGTAGGATCTCTAATTAAACTAAAAGAGATCCAGTGAAACGACCTTTTAAAAAAAAAAAAAAAAAAAACTTTTAATAGTGTGTGAAATTACTATTCCTTACGATCTCAATCGGGGAATTTCAATAATAATAAACGCAAAATTAAAAAAATAAAAAAAAAAAATATATAAAATTTTTTTTCTGCCATAAATATTATTTTATTTAATACAAAATTGATCGTTGTTTGAGAAGAGCTCAAAACTATAATATAAATAGAAATATTGCAAATCCAGTTGAGCACTGCTTAGTAGCATTAACACAAATGCTACAATTACAGCAAAATAACCAGGCTCAAAATGCGAGGAACCAAATTGAAAGAGATCTACAATATTTACAACCATTCAAAGGAGAAAAAAAGACTTTGCCGAGTTTTATTGATGCAGTTGAAGCAACTTTGCAGAACTATCCAAATGACATGGCGTTGGTGTTTCAGTTAGTTCTATCGCGAAAAATCGAAAAAACAGCAAAGAACTTATCCCTCCAAAGCCCTCCGAATAATTGGGATGAATGCAAAACAAGATTGAAGCAGCATTATAAGTCAGCTAAAGATCTAATGACCTTAGCCAGAGGGATTACCTCATTAAGAGTAAGTAGTATTTTAGATTTAGATAATAAAATAAGATATTGTGTAGAAGACATAGAAGAATTTGTCGCTTTTAATGATAATAATCAGGTTATGAAAGTATTTTGCGGAATGTTGGTGCAAAGAATTAAGGAATTAGTGTCAGGATCTTTAGCATATGCTATAATGAATAAATTTAATTTAACAGAAATTAGGCAAATAGTTAACAGTTTTATAGGTCTAGACAATAGTAATTTAAATTTAACTTATAAAAATAACAGTTATTTCAATAAAAATAATAACAAAAGTTTTAATAAGAAAAATAATAACATAACCTTTAATAATAACCAAAATGGTTTGCATAGAAGAAGTAATAATTCAAATAGGTTCGATAGTAATAATTATAACTACATAATGAAAATAATCAGCCAAATCAAAATTCAGTACAAAGTAGGTTTAACCAAAGGTCAGGAAACCCTAGAAATAACTCAGGCCCTCAACACAGTTCTTCTAGGCAAAGACAAGGTGAACCTATGAATATTGCATATCCGCGAAACAGCAATGTAACTTTTAATAATATTAACGAAGTTAATAATTCCGAGTTTTTTATGAACTAGCCTCGGATGACTTACCAATGATTAATATAACTATAGACAATAGAAAATTCTTAGCCCTTGGCGATACAGGAGCTACATTTGGTATTATAGAAAATAGAGTGACAGGTTTTAAGAAATAAAACCACTGCAGTTCTCTACAATAAATGGCAAAGACAGTATCAATGAAGAAGTATATACTTCAGCTCCAAAAGAGATAAAAGCTCCATCTGATGCTTAAATAAGATGGAAAGCCAAAGAATTGCCAAACAAAAAGTACCAATTTATAATAGGTTCAGATTTATTAAAAAACCTTGATAGCATAATAGATTTTGAAAAGGGAAATATTAATTTAAATGGACAAAAAATAAACTTTGTAAATATGCCCTACTTGTTTAACGAAATTCATACTCTAGAAACTGTGGATTCTAATATAAATTTATTAAAATTAAGTCATTTAAATTCAGAAGAGTTGACAGAAGTTAAAAAATTGGTTAATAGGTTCAGTACTTTATTTTTTAAGGAAGTTGACAAATTAACCAAAACAACTGAAATTAAACATGAAATTGTCACCACAACAGAACAGTCTATAAATTCCAAGTTGTATAGGTACCCACCCAAACATGAAGAAGAAGTTAGAAACCAAATTAGGGAAATGGAAAAACAGGGAATTATAAGAAAAAGTAGTACCCAAAAAATCTGACAATTCAGGTAAAAAGAAATTTAGAATTGTTATAGATTACAGAAGGCTAAATGACGTTACGGTGAATGACAAATATCCTCTGCCCAATATTGATTCAATATTAGATAAATTGGGAAGAGCCCAATATTTCACAACTATAGACTTGGCAAAAGGATACCACCAAATAGAAATTAAAGAGGCAGATAAAAAAAAACTGCATTTCACAACACCCCATGGCCTATATGAATTTAATAGAATGCCTTTCGTGTTGAAAAATGAAATTCTGAGGGATCACATAAATAAAATATGTGTTGTTTATCTTGATGATATTCCCATATTCAGTACCAGCTTAAAAGAACACCTAAAAGCAATAACAACTATATTTAAAATTTTAGAAGAAAAGCAATTGAAAATACAAATAGATAAATGTAATTTTTTGAAAAAAGAGACCGAATCCTTAGGTCATATATTGACTGAAAACGGTCTTAAACCAAATCCAAATAAAATCGATGCAATAAAAAATTTAGAGTTACCCAGAACAGAAAGACAAATTAAAAGTTTTTAGGTTTGACCGGATGTTATCGTAAGTTCGTTAGAGATTACGCTAAAGTAGCTCAACCAATTACGAAATATTTAAAAAAGAATACTAGAATCAATGCCAAAGATCCCAATTATATAGCAGCTTTTGAAAAACTTAAGAACCTTATAATTTCGCATCCTGTTTTAAGATATCCCAATTTTGACAAGTCTTTTACTTTAACAACAGATGCTTCCAACTATGAAATAGGAGCCGTTCTTTCGCAAGAAGGTCACCCTGTATGCTTTGCATATCGAACTCTTAACAACCATGAGAAAAATTATTCGGCAACTGATAAAGAATTTTTAGCCATCGTTTGGTCTGTTAATTATTTCAGACCATATCTTTATGAAAATAAATTTAAAATTTATACAGATCATCAACCTATAAAGTTTTTGCATGCCAAATATAAAAGAAAAGGCTTATCTCCTAGACATCAAAGATGGATACTAAAACTAGGTGAATATCAATTTGATATTGAATATAGAAGGGAAAATAAAGTCGCAGATTTTCTTAGCAGAATAGAACCTAATGAAAATATTAAACTGGAAGAGAAAAATAATGAATAATTTTGACAACTGACAGTGAATCTGATTTTAACATATTTAACATAGAGAATGAAAATATTACAATGGCAACAATTCATTCCGCTCAAGAAGAACTACTAAATCATATACCAATTAAAGAGGAAATTGTTAATAAATATATAACTCAATTAATAATAACAAATAATAAAACTGTAGAAAAAGAAATAATTTCTGGAAGAACCATTATTTATTTAGCGGAATACGACTTTGATAGACTAACAGAAATATTTAAAGACATACCTCAAAAAGGCAAAGTAGGCATATTTTCCGAAATTTCAGATAATAGATATAATATAGTGCAAGAAAAATTACTAGAAATGTTCTCCAATAATAGTCAATTGAAATTTATAAAATGTTCTTATCGAGCTAACGAAGTTAGAACTGAAGTAGAAGTGGTAAAACAAATTTCTTTATATCATACAAAAGAAAGCTGCCTATTCTTTCTTTCATACAAAAGAAAGAATACTCATTACTCAGGTATTCAGGAATCTTATAATCAAATAAAATATAAAATCTATTTTCCAAAGTTATTAGAATTAGTTCAAATTGTTATAAATCAGTATGAAGTTTGCCAAGAAGTAAAATATGACAGGAATCCAATTAAATCTAAATTCAAATATAGTGAAACCCCTACTAATATAAATGATATAATACATATAGATACATACACAATTATGAAAACAAATTTTTTAACAGTGATAGATAAATTCTCCAAATTTGGAGCAGCTTATTTTCTAACAGACAAAAATCATTTAACGCTAATAGAACAATTAGAAGACCATTTTACCAAATTAGGAAAACCAAGAAAAATAGTAGCTGACAATGAATTTAAAACTATACAAATAAAACAATTTTTGCAAGATGAAGGAATTAGCCTACATCTTACTAAACCAAATAATCATACAGGAAATAGTGATATAGAGAGACTCCACAATTCCATAGCTGAAAAGTTTAGAATTTTAAAAATTTTAAATCAAAATATGTCTGTAAAACAATTAATACAAAAATCTGTTAGATATTATAATGAAAGGTTTCACTCAACAATCAAAAACATTCCTCCAGAAGTTCAAAACAGAAAAGTAGATTTAGACAAAATTAAAGAAAATTTAGTTTTAGCAAAAACAAATAGAATTTAAAAATTTAATAAAGAAAGAGAATTGTTTGGCGAACAGAGAACAACAGGTTTCGTGAAAAATTATAAAGCTGTTAGGCATAAAGAACAACCAAAATATAAAAGACTGAAATTAAATAACATTCACTCCTCTAACATAAAACGATCACATAAATTTTATGCATTAGGTAACGATAATAATAACAATAATAGTTTCCAATAATTGAATTTTTTTTCTCTTTAAAACTTTAAAATGAAATTACAATTAAAATTATATTTTGCATTCATATAACATGACCCAATTATTATTATACTGACCTTTCGCAACATAATTATGCAATAATATTTCTACTTACTTTTTTTTAAATGTTACTTTTACGAAATTAGCTGACAATTTACATTTAGTTACTAGTTACTAGTTTAGTTAGTTATACATAATACATTGTATTAAAAGAAATTAAATAAATAAGGAAAAAGAAAAAAAAAATAAAATAAAAATTGTTTTATGAATTTTATTTATTTTAAAAATTACAGATAAATAAAATTTAAGTGGCGCAGTCGGTAGGATCTCTAATTAAACTAAAAGAGATCCAGTGAAACGACCTTTTAAAAAAAAAAAAAAAAAAAACTTTTAATAGTGTGTGAAATTACTATTCCTTACGATCTCAATCGGGGAATTTCAATAATAATAAACGCAAAATTAAAAAAATAAAAAAAAAAAAATATATAAAATTTTTTTTCTGCCATAAATATTATTTTATTTAATACAAAATTGATCGTTGTTTGAGAAGAGCTCAAAACTATAATATAAATAGAAATATGGCAAATCCAGTTGAGCACTGCTTAGTAGCATTAACACAAATGCTACAATTACAGCAAAATAACCAGGCTCAAAATGCGAGGAACCAAATTGAAAGAGATCTACAATATTTACAACCATTCAAAGGAGAAAAAAAGACTTTGCCGAGTTTTATTGATGCAGTTGAAGCAACTTTGCAGAACTATCCAAATGACATGGCGTTGGTGTTTCAGTTAGTTCTATCGCGAAAAATCGAAAAAACAGCAAAGAACTTATCCCTCCAAAGCCCTCCGAATAATTGGGATGAATGCAAAACAAGATTGAAGCAGCATTATAAGTCAGCTAAAGATCTAATGACCTTAGCCAGAGGGATTACCTCATTAAGAGTAAGTAGTATTTTAGATTTAGATAATAAAATAAGATATTGTGTAGAAGACATAGAAGAATTTGTCGCTTTTAATGATAATAATCAGGTTATGAAAGTATTTTGCGGAATGTTGGTGTAAAGAATTAAGGAATTAGTGTCAGGATCTTTAGCATATGCTATAATGAATAAATTTAATTTAACAGAAATTAGGCAAATAGTTAACAGTTTTATAGGTCTAGACAATAGTAATTTAAATTTAACTTATAAAAATAACAGTTATTTCAATAAAAATAATAACAAAAGTTTTAATAAGAAAAATAATAACATAACCTTTAATAATAACCAAAATGGTTTGCATAGAAGAAGTAATAATTCAAATAGGTTCGATAGTAATAATTATAACTACATAATGAAAATAATCAGCCAAATCAAAATTCAGTACAAAGTAGGTTTAACCAAAGGTCAGGAAACCCTAGAAATAACTCAGGCCAATATAGCCCTCAACACAGTTCTTCTAGGCAAAGACAAGGTGAACCTATGAATATTGCATATCCGCGAAACAGCAATGTAACTTTTAATAATATTAACGAAGTTAATAATTCCGAGTTTTTTATGAACTAGCCTCGGATGACTTACCAATGATTAATATAACTATAGACAATAGAAAATTCTTAGCCCTTGGCGATACAGGAGCTACATTTGGTATTATAGAAAATAGAGTGACAGGTTTTAAGAAATAAAACCACTGCAGTTCTCTACAATAAATGGCAAAGACAGTATCAATGAAGAAGTATATACTTCAGCTCCAAAAGAGATAAAAGCTCCATCTGATGCTTAAATAAGATGGAAAGCCAAAGAATTGCCAAACAAAAAGTACCAATTTATAATAGGTTCAGATTTATTAAAAAACCTTGATAGCATAATAGATTTTGAAAAGGGAAATATTAATTTAAATGGACAAAAAATAAACTTTGTAAATATGCCCTACTTGTTTAACGAAATTCATACTCTAGAAACTGTGGATTCTAATATAAATTTATTAAAATTAAGTCATTTAAATTCAGAAGAGTTGACAGAAGTTAAAAAATTGGTTAATAGGTTCAGTACTTTATTTTTTAAGGAAGTTGACAAATTAACCAAAACAACTGAAATTAAACATGAAATTGTCACCACAACAGAACAGTCTATAAATTCCAAGTTGTATAGGTACCCACCCAAACATGAAGAAGAAGTTAGAAACCAAATTAGGGAAATGGAAAAACAGGGAATTATAAGAAAAAGTAACTCAAGATATTCTAGTCCATTAATCGTAGTACCCAAAAAATCTGACAATTCAGGTAAAAAGAAATTTAGAATTGTTATAGATTACAGAAGGCTAAATGACGTTACGGTGAATGACAAATATCCTCTGCCCAATATTGATTCAATATTAGATAAATTGGGAAGAGCCCAATATTTCACAACTATAGACTTGGCAAAAGGATACCACCAAATAGAAATTAAAGAAGCAGATAAAAAAAAACTGCATTTCACAACACCCCATGGCCTATATGAATTTAATAGAATGCCTTTCGTGTTGAAAAATGCCCCAGCCACATTTCAAAGGCTGATGAATGAAATTCTGAGGGATCACATAAATAAAATATGTGTTGTTTATCTTGATGATATTCCCATATTCAGTACCAGCTTAAAAGAACACCTAAAAGCAATAACAACTATATTTAAAATTTTAGAAGAAAAGCAATTGAAAATACAAATAGATAAATGTAATTTTTTGAAAAAAGAGACCGAATCCTTAGGTCATATATTGACTGAAAACGGTCTTAAACCAAATCCAAATAAAATCGATGCAATAAAAAATTTAGAGTTACCCAGAACAGAAAGACAAATTAAAAGTTTTTAGGTTTGACCGGATGTTATCGTAAGTTCGTTAGAGATTACGCTAAAGTAGCTCAACCAATTACGAAATATTTAAAAAAGAATACTAGAATCAATGCCAAAGATCCCAATTATATAGCAGCTTTTGAAAAACTTAAGAACCTTATAATTTCGCATCCTGTTTTAAGATATCCCAATTTTGACAAGTCTTTTACTTTAACAACAGATGCTTCCAACTATGCAATAGGAGCCGTTCTTTCGCAAGAAGGTCACCCTGTATGCTTTGCATATCGAACTCTTAACAACCATGAGAAAAATTATTCGGCAACTGATAAAGAATTTTTAGCCATCGTTTGGTCTGTTAATTATTTCAGACCAAATCTTTATGAAAATAAATTTAAAATTTATACAGATCATCAACCTATAAAGTTTTTGCATGCCAAATATAAAAGAAAAGGCTTATCTCCTAGACATCAAAGATGGATACTAAAACTAGGTGAATATCAATTTGATATTGAATACCTAAAGAGAAGGGAAAATAAAGTCGCAGATTTTCTTAGCAGAATAGAACCTAATGAAAATATTAAACTGGAAGAGAAAAATAATGAATAATTTTGACAACTGACAGTGAATCTGATTTTAACATATTTAACATAGAGAATGAAAATATTACAATGGCAACAATTCATTCCGCTCAAGAAGAACTACTAAATCATATACCAATTAAAGAGGAAATTGTTAATAAATATATAACTCAATTAATAATAACAAATAATAAAACTGTAGAAAAAGAAATAATTTCTGGAAGAACCATTATTTATTTAGCGGAATACGACTTTGATAGACTAACAGAAATATTTAAAGACATACCTCAAAAAGGCAAAGTAGGCATATTTTCCGAAATTTCAGATAATAGATATAATATAGTGCAAGAAAAATTACTAGAAATGTTCTCCAATAATAGTCAATTGAAATTTATAAAATGTTCTTATCGAGCTAACGAAGTTAGAACTGAAGTAGAAGTGGTAAAACAAATTTCTTTATATCATACAAAAGAAAGCTGCCTATTCTTTCTTTCATACAAAAGAAAGAATACTCATTACTCAGGTATTCAGGAATCTTATAATCAAATAAAATATAAAATCTATTTTCCAAAGTTATTAGAATTAGTTCAAATTGTTATAAATCAGTATGAAGTTTGCCAAGAAGTAAAATATGACAGGAATCCAATTAAATCTAAATTCAAATATAGTGAAACCCCTACTAATATAAATGATATAATACATATAGATACATACACAATTATGAAAACAAATTTTTTAACAGTGATAGATAAATTCTCCAAATTCGGAGCAGCTTATTTTCTAACAGACAAAAATCATTTAACGCTAATAGAACAATTAGAAGACCATTTTACCAAATTAGGAAAACCAAGAAAAATAGTAGCTGACAATGAATTTAAAACTATACAAATAAAACAATTTTTGCAAGATGAAGGAATTAGCCTACATCTTACTAAACCAAATAATCATACAGGAAATAGTGATATAGAGAGACTCCACAATTCCATAGCTGAAAAGTTTAGAATTTTAAAAATTTTAAATCAAAATATGTCTGTAAAACAATTAATACAAAAATCTGTTAGATATTATAATGAAAGGTTTCACTCAACAATCAAAAACATTCCTCCAGAAGTTCAAAACAGAAAAGTAGATTTAGACAAAATTAAAGAAAATTTAGTTTTAGCAAAAACAAATAGAATTTAAAAATTTAATAAAGAAAGAGAATTGTTTGGCGAACAGAGAACAACAGGTTTCGTGAAAAATTATAAAGCTGTTAGGCATAAAGAACAACCAAAATATAAAAGACTGAAATTAAATAACATTCACTCCTCTAACATAAAACGACCACATAAATTTTATGCATTAGGTAACGATAATAATAACAATAATAGTTTCCAATAATTGAATTTTTTTTCTCTTTAAAACTTTAAAATGAAATTACAATTAAAATTATATTTTGCATTCATATAACATGACCCAATTATTATTATACTGACCTTTCGCAACATAATTATGCAATAATATTTCTACTTACTTTTTTTTAAATGTTACTTTTACGAAATTAGCTGACAATTTACATTTAGTTACTAAGAATTTTTTTTTATTCTATATAGCCAACAAAACAGTACACACAAAAACAAATTGAATAAAATTTTTTTTATATAAAATTTGCAGGTATTTGCATTTTTAATATGGGTTTTGTTGACAATTATTACACCTTTAGCAGAAGGTTTATTACAAGTTAATCCAATAATTGAGGATCTGGGATATACACAAATTAAATTAAAAGAAATAGAAATAGTGAACGAAACTTCAACGATACTTCATATAATTAATCCTTTAGAGTTAAATGAAATATTAGCGCAAATAGCGCAATAAATAAATGAATGTTGCTAATTTAAATACAAGTAATAAAATTTTATTAGATTAAGGCTAAATTAAATCTATTATTCCATAATCTAACCATAGAAAAAGAAGAGGTTTAATAAATGCAGTAGGAACTGTAAACAAATGGTTATTTGGAACTATGGGTAGTGATGACAGGGAAGAGATCTTAGATCACTTAAATATAATAGAAGAAAACACTAACAACTCTATTATTACAATTAACTCTCAAATATCAATAAACACACATTTTAACAAATCTCTTATTACACTTAAAAACACAATAGAACAAGATAGATTAAAAATATTACAAGCATACAAGTTTAACTCACTCACTTTTTTTAGATCAAATAATTAAATTAAGACATTTAGAAGATACAATTAATCAAATACAGGATAATATAGCATCTGCTAAACATAACATTGTCCATCCCAGCATTCTAACCGCAGAAGAAATATCATTATTTAATATAGATTTTTTCAAACTTAAATTAATAAAAATGGGGATAATGGCATATAAAAATGATTCCTTGGTGTTTGCTCTTAAAATACCGCAAAATTATATTCTAACCAATTTAATACTAATAACACCATTACCTAATATAGATAACTATGAAATAGACGAAACTAATGAATATATTGTAAAAATCGAAAATAAAACTTATTTATATGAAGAAGATGTATTACAAAAAGATTTAAAAGTTTCAAAAAACTGTATTTTTCATAATAATTGTAAGTTAAGATTTAATAATAAGACAAGTATGGAAATTTTAGATGACGAAACAATATTAATAAAAAATGCTAAAAATATAAATTTAATTCACAATTGCGATAATAGAGATATTATTTTAAATAAAAATTATTTAATAAACTTTTATAATTGTCAAATAGATATTTTTAAACAAAGATTGTCCAATCAAATTAAAACTATACAAGCAAAGTATTATTTGCCAAATAAATATTCAAATATTACATTTGAGAAAAATTTAAGCTTTGAAAATATAGCAATTAAACATCTAGAAAATATTAAAAAAATCAATGAATTAAAATATCATAAAATTGCTTCGTATAGCTTCATAAGTATAAAGTTGTAATTCTAATCATAAGCATAGTTTTTGTAATATTGTGGTTAAAATATAAAAAACAAAATAATGTATTAATTAATCAAAAAATTGAAAATAATTTTACTTTTAAACCAGAAACAACTGAGTCAAATATATTTGAGTTAGCTAAAAACCCAAAAATTGATGTACTTAAAAGTTCAATAACATCCGATTCAAGTAAAAGTATAAAGTCATTAATCTTTTAATTCTTTACAAAAAAAAAAAAAAAAAAATATTTAATTATAAACAAATCTTTTTTATATTTTTATTAGCTGTATAATATGTACCTAATCAAATTTCATAATTTTTTTATCAATGTCAATGTAAATTTTTATTTTAAGTAAAATATTCTTATATGTTTAATAAAATAAATGAAATTGTAAAGTCTTTTTGTAATTCAAAACCTCCCGACTTAAAATTTATTATATTTGAAATAATGTTTTACTAAAGATACTAATATAATATCTATGTTATCAAAAATATTTTTATATAAAAAGAAAATTCAGGAGAATTTTAAACTAAAGGAGGGAGAAGTTATGTATTAGTATAAAGTTATGTAAAAGAAAATAATTAACATAAGTTATGTATAAATCTATTATGTATTAAGTATGTAATGTATGTTATGTATGTAAAAACAAACAAAAAAGAAATAATAATTAAAATTTTGCTGACACAAATCGCTAAACATTATTGACCAAAAATTATTGCAAAAATTGATTGCAACATAATGTTA
Organism: Dolichopus griseipennis; assembly: GCA_963082915.1. Lineage (NCBI taxonomy): Eukaryota > Metazoa > Arthropoda > Insecta > Diptera > Dolichopodidae > Dolichopus > Dolichopus griseipennis. Next base: position 301,380,792 of record OY720441.1, on the reverse strand, counting down.
ATTTAGCAATTTGTATCTGGCTCGTTTTTTAATGAATGATAAAAAAATATATGTAAAGAAAGTCAGTCTGGTAAAAACAACAAGACGACATAATACATTGTATTAAAAGAAATTAAATAAATAAGGAAAAAGAAAAAAAAATAAAATAAAAATTGTTTTATGAATTTTATTTATTTTAAAAATTACAGATAAATAAAATTTAAGTCGCGTGATATGTTGAAAGTTAAAATTATATAATTGATCTTAATGGAATGAATTTCAAGGTATCAGAAATGGTGTCTTTGTTGAAGAATTATAAAGTTTTTTAACTAAAATCACTTCTAAAAATCTTATTATATTATAGGTGATTTTAAAGTAGCACTTTTGTCATCTTTTGATGTCAGTTCAGAGTTTTGTGTGCACAAACACGATTATTCTCTCGAACGTGTCATCTATTTGTCATCTTTTGGTGTCAGTTCAGAGTTTTGTGTGCACAAACACGATTATTCTCTGGAACGTGTCATCTATTTATTTGTCAGATTGTCAATAATAAGTTTTCTTATTCTAATAAAGTCTTAGATTTGTAGATAACTGAGCATTGCTTAACTTCATTATCTATTTATTTTTCCTATAATATTAAAGTCCATAATAGAAAAAATTATTCTTATAATTTTTCAGTAATCAATTATTCTGAATTTAGAGATAAGTTAAAATTTTAAAGCTGGTCTAGTGTATATAATTCTGGTGACGCTTCTCATGCTTATATTAATTTCTATGTGATTCTCTTTAGCAATATTAGAAATTGTTCTTATCGAATGCGACGTAATTCTGGTAAAAAATTAAAAGCTTGGATAGCTCGTTCTTTGTTGGATTTAATAAATTGTAGAAATAAAATTTGAATTTCAGTTAAATCTCATTAAAATGATATTCTTCTTAAATTCCGTTATAAAAAACCATGTAAAAAATCAAAACAGACGTTATTAGGTGTAAAGATAACTACTTTATTTTAAAATTTAACAGGAATAGTGGTAATCATAAAAATGAATAGAAAATGGTTATTAAGATTTTAAATAAAACTCTTTCGAATAATGATATTACGCTTGAGATTGATAATAATATTGTAAGTGATCGCTTAACTATTGAAAATTATTTTAATTCATACTTTATTAATGTTACAAATGAGTTAATTTCATATTCAGATGTTTGTAACGATCTTTCGTCCTTTTCTTTAATTATCGACGATGTATACCAGTGCAATAGTTCCCATTTCATTGGCTTAAATATCTCTTATAACTACACAATCTAATCTGGAATTTGGATGATAGCGATATGATCAAGTTTTAACTAGAATTCTAAAAGAAATTTCTTTGTGTGTTTAATTTGTAATTTCAGTGTTTATTCTGGACATTTTCCTGCAGATTTAAAAATTGCAGATGTTATTCCTTTGTTTAAAAGAGGTTCTTCGTTAAATGCTAATAATTACAAACCTATATCTCTTCTCTCTCTGATTTGAAAAAAAAAAAACAATGTCAACCGTGTACTACTTGCAGAAATATTGTTCCTTGGACCTCTTAAAAACAGTTTACTTTGGTATATTTAACTCAAAACTTCAATAGGGTATTGTTGTTGGGCGATGAACTATTTTAGCAGGATATGTGGGTCGATATGTTACAGCTTTCCACTTTTACTTTTATAAAACCTTTACTTTTATAAAACGCTCAAAATATTCTTTATAAAGTTGGGCTATTTTACTATAATTTAAGAATTAATCATAAAAATTTTGCTTCGATTCCTCGAGCCCGCACTTCTCATTTTGGTCACATCTTCGATATTCTTGCTTCAAAAAATTTTTTTCCCACTTTTATGAGAAATGACAAAAATTCATGTACGTCAATAGCTTTTTAAATTTAACATATCAGAAATTGAATACTTGTCTGTGAATTTAATATAATTTTTTCAGTATATCTTAACTTTTTGAGTTTAATTTATTATTTTGTAATTTTGTATTATATTTCGTATTCTTTCTCAATAATTTCAAAATTTTTTTTTTAAATTTTAAAAAAAATTGTTTTTTGTATTAATTTGTTTTTAAAAATTGTATATATATTATTTATTTTTAGTTATGTTACTTCGCTTTACCCCACTGTAAGTTTATCTTTTGATTACAAATAATTTTTTGCTTCCAATATAGTTTTAAACGAATCGAAAGGTGAATCTTTCCTTTTTATTTCCTAAATTTAAATAAAATTCCTAAGGTACTTAAATTTTATTATTTGTAACAGTTATTTAAGTTATTGATCACCAATGTATTTTTTATTGGGAATTAAATAAATGGAAACAAGTAAAGAAACAGGAAGTCGGTTCAACCGACTTACAAATACCCTACATCTATTTGGTTCAAATTTAATGGAAAAATCATAAATCATTTTAAAACCATAAAAGATTTTGTTAGTTTGATCGTAAGACATAGCTAAAAAAATTAACCTTATAATACTAAAAACATTTTCTAATTATTTTATCAATTCAAAAATATTATTTATTTACTTATTCATAAACTCAAGAGAGCTCAGTCGCTCGTACAGAGTATTCATAATAAAGATCATAACAATTCGTTAAACTTATAAAATATTCATTAATTTTTCTTTTAAAATTATATAAGCAATTTAAATCTTTCAAATAATTAGGCAAACAGTTGTAATTCTTAAACGCTAAGTTGTATATGGTATCTTGCCTATTAAACCTGATTCTTGACGAGACTAACCTAATGTTATCAGCGCTCCTTGTACCATAAGGCATAAGTGTGATAGCAATTGTTGAACCAGTGCTGGACGTTTGTGTTGATGTTTCCAGTAATCATTAAATGAGTTTGAGTTGCCAATTTATAACTGAAGAATAAGTTAATAGGAAAAATGTAATGTTTCATATGTATTTCTTTAGTAGAAGTTCTCGAATTGTAGCCATACAGGTTTTTAAAAGCCTTGCTTTGTAGCTTTTGTAGTAAATTGATGTTCTTGTCAAATGTGTTTCCCCATATTTGAATCGAGGAAATAACAGAACTGTTACACATCCTATAAAAAAGTGATCTCTTCATATTGAAAGGGACTCTTCTATTAATAGTTCGAAAAATCCCAGCAATCTTTCTTCCTTTTTTAACTTGCTCATCGATTTGATTACTCTAATTTAATTTGTCATCAACAATAACCCCCAAATATTTGTACCTGTCAGCTTTATCAATAAAACAGTTGTCATAAAATATATCGACTTTATCAGACGGTTTAGATCTAAATAACATGTATTTCGTTTTTTTCATATTAATTGATAATTTGTGTTTATTCATCCACGATACTATATCTTCCATATAATTTAATACTTTTTCTTTTATATTTTCCAATGAGTCTTCTATATACACAATTACTAAGTCATCCGCAAACATTAACGGTTTACCACACAATTCCAGATTTAACATACTACTAATATAAATGAAAAACAGTAATTCGTTTACTACAGCACGGTGCGGATGTGTTTACTTTTTTCTTTATCGATTATAATTATATTAATTAAAAAAGATAAAAAAAAAGCACTAATCAACAATTAAGCAAAAATAAATATTTTAATCACGCGAAATGGCTTCGTGCTAAAAGTGCAAACTAAAAATTAAAAGAGAAACGGGTATAGAATGTGCAGGAGTGTGCAAAACACATCATGAGGCATTAAAATGTTCAGAAATGGATCAATCGACGGTGAACTTACTATACACCAACAAGAATATTAAGTTTATTTGTGACGACTGTATTCAATATATACAAAATGTTGATATGATCTTACAAAACATGGACAGTGCAGTTTCCAAAAATAATGAGTACCTTAAGGAGTATAAAGAAGAATTTGAACGTGCAATAAAAAAAAATGAAAATGAAGTCATTGAATTACTTAAGGCTATTGAAACTAATTACATGAAGAGATTGGAAGAAATTAAAGCCAGCCAACAAAAAGAAATAGAGAAAATGCAAAAATTTACTGAAGTTTTCAAAATTGAAACAGAAAAAGTGAATGAATCATTTGTTAGTGCAATTAAAAAAAATTGTGAGGTCTACAAAAAAATTAATGTCACAAATAATATAAATTCGAATATGGATCAAACAGTGTCATTTGCTGATGTAATTAAAAATACTAAAGCAAGTGTAAAATTAAAAAATGAAGAAATAGTTACCTTTATTGAAAACAAAAGTAATGGGATAATTTTAATAGAAACGGAAACCATCGAAGATCGTGAAATTATCAAAAAGGAATTAGAAGAAAAAATGAAAGAGAATTATGATATCAAAATACCTGTGGTCATTAAACCTAATATAGAAATTGTGCACATGAATAATAAATTTAGTGAAAATGATATTGTTGAAAAACTTAAAAAACAAAATTCTTTTCTACAAATGAGTGAACTTAAAGTATTAAAGATATACCCAGTGAAAAAATACAACAAAGAAATGTTTAATGCAATTATAGAAGTGGATAAGGAATCATTCCCAAAAATAATAGCCAACGAAAAATTATGTATTGGATGGGAAAGGTGCAAGGTCTTTGATGCCATAAAGAATTTAACCATAGAGATGCGGAATGTACGAATAAAGAAACATGCTTGAAGTGCCACCAACAACATAAGACGAGTGAATGCCAAAAAGAAAAAATTAATAAATGCATTAATTGCTTGAAATCGAACGAAAAATTCAGTTTGGGGTTGGATGTTAATCATAAAACTTTTAGTAGATCATATCCAGTGCATAATAAAAATAAATTAAGCATAAGAAAATCAAAAATTGGATATTAGCAATTAAGGAAACTAGAAGAGGAAGATAACAAATTAAATATAAATGTAAATGAAAATAAAATAAGTGATTCTGCATGCAGAACTGATAGTATTAATAAGAAAATACTAATGTTAAAACAAGTATTAATAATATTAGAGACACTAACAGTGATACAAATCATATAAAAACTGAAAAAAATAGTGAAAATAATAATAATAATAATAAAAATAATAGTAATAATAATAATAATATTAACAGTGAAAAGACTAACAAAATTAATTATAATAAAGATGAAAAGAAGCGTACCAACATTCTTTCATATTTTCCAAAATTATGGTCAATTAAAAGCACTATCCTTAAAAGTAATATAAAAATAAATAAAATTATTAATAATAATACAAAAAGAAGCATTAAAAATGATAAAATTAACCAAAAAAATAATAATAATACAGAAAAAGGAGAAAATGGGATTACAGAATATATAACAATGTGCGATTACTTTTGGCATTTTTCCACGATCAAAATGATATTTGCTTTGATGCTATAACACAAACTAATATATAGGTTTTAATTAATCAAGAAGGACTACCAACTAATTATCCGGAACTTCGGAGAATATATGACAGGTACCACGAAAACATAGGAACCTGCAATAAAGATGTTTCGAATGATCTAGTTACATATAGACGACATGTTTATAACAAATATAGGGAATCTTGGCAAAATTACCTGATCGGCAGATGATAATGGCAGAACAAAATAATATAATGCAAATTGGGGATCTAAAGATATTATATTTAAATATATGTAACATTAGAAATAAAATACTGGAACTGGAAACATTAATTAATGAATATAAAGAAATAGACATAGTAATAATTACAGAGGTTTGGATCTATGATTATGAAAAAGATACCTACAACATCCCCAATTATCAAGCAGTTTACAACTGTAGAAATAAAAAAAGAGGAGGTGGGACTGCCATCTTTATTAAAAATAATATTAGTTTCAATGAAATATGTAAAGGTGAAAAATATAACCTTACTGTAATTGAAATCCTGAACTCAAAACCAAAATTAAAAATCGGTACATTTTATAAAGCTCCAGTTGAAAACAGCAACCTATTTATGGAGTTTCTTGAACTTAAACTGGTAGATAAGTCAAATCATATATTTTTTGCAGATACTAAACTAAATCTTTTTGAGAACTCCAATATTATTATTAAGTATAAGGATATTATAGCAACTTCTGGATATAGCATAGTTAATAAAACGGAAAGTACAAGAAATACAACTAACTCTAGCACCTTAATTGATTACATAATAACAAACATGAATGGCAATTATGATGTTAATTATATAATAGAAAATAACTGCCTATCGGACCATCAGTTGGCAATTGTAACTATTAAAGTAATGAATATAGAGAAGTTACCAACGAAAAAGTACAACATAAACAAAATAGATTATAATATAATATAATATAAAAGCGTTCCATAGTAAAATACAAAACAGAAAATAATAATATACCAGAAATCGAAAACTTAGTAAAAATTATACAAGAAGCAAAAAGATTATGTACTAAAAAAATGCCAATGAGAACGAGAAATAATAGCTGGATAACACCTTTTATTCATGACAAGCTGAAAATAAGAAAAGCATTATAAACCGACATAAAAATTATCCGACCAATAGTGAAAAAAAGCCAAAATATATAAAAATGAAGAAAAAGGTAGAACAATTAATAAAAGAAGAAAAAAAAAATTATATTAATAGAAATATTGAAAAGGCCGGGAACGATTCTAGGAAATTATGCAAAATATTGAATAATTCTATAATAAATACCAATGAAGATAAACTGAAAAATTTTAGTCATGTTATTAAAAGCAATGGTGAAAAAACTAAAAATAATGATGAAACTGCAAATACTCTCAATAATTTTTTTACTGAAATAGGAGAACGTATTAAAAAAAACATTCTAAATACCAACGATTTTACTAACTGCTCATAAAATCTATATAATAGCAACTCGTTGTTTCTTATTCCAGTTATAGAACTAGAAATTCATCAAATTATTATGAATTTAAATAAAAATGCAACTCCAGGATTGGATAAAATTACAGTGAGAGATCTACAAGAGTTGGTCAATATTATAACCCCATCTTTAGTTAAACTGACAAATGAAAATTTCACGAATGGTATATTTCCTGATTCGTTAAAAAAAGCATATTTAGTTCCTATTCACAAAAGTGGGTCAAAAGAAGACTGTGATAACTATAGACCAATTTCGATTCTAAACTCAATTTCAAAAATATATGAAAAAGTTAATAATTCAAGAATAAGAAATTTCATTACTAAAACAATAGGCTTTGATGCTAATCAATATGGTTTCTTAGAAAAGAGTGGTACAGAATCAGCTATCGTAGCAACCTTGGAACATATTTACGATGCGTTGGATGACGGCTACTATGTTGGCGCAGTTTTTATTGACTTAACAAAGGCATTTGATATGGTAAGCCATTCCAGACTTAATAGATTGCTAGACAGCTTAGGAAAAAATGTATTCCGAATTATGCTGCTAAACTTATATATAATGGCCATATATTATCAAGAATTAGGTATAATATATGCAGTTGGTGTCATTGTTCATATTTTCATAAAAATCAAATAAGTGCAGTAATGAATAGAGCCCTCAAAACTTTATTTAATTTGAAAATAAAAACCAGAACTAATAATTTATATAAAATAAATGATACACTGGATATTCACCAACTTATTTACTTTATAATATCCTGAACAATAATATTAAGTCAAAACTAAAACTTCAAAATAGGGAGAATATTCATAATTATCTAACCAGAAACAGGAAAAATATCGAAATTCCTAAAGCCAAAACAACGTTGAAACAAAAAAGTCTAAAATGCAGCGCAATAAAACTTTTCCACTCGCTACCGGTAGAAATTAAAAACAGTCAAAATTTAAACATATTTAAAAATAAACTTAGAAAATTTGTAAAAAATCTTAGAAATTAATCTTTAAAATTTGAAAATGAAAAAAAAAAAAAAAACATCTAGAAATTAGAAAAATTGTAAAAAATCATATATAAAGCTGTAGTTTTAGAATTACTGAATTTCTTATACATAATTTTATATATTATTGTAAAATTGTCTGAAATTACATAAAATTGAATAAAAAAAAAAAAAAATCGAAAACAAATCGGACCCAAACGTATTATTGCGCTGCTTGTTTTAACGCCCTGACACTCAGTAAATTGTAGTCGTGCTGACAGATAACTTTTCAACAAATTAAGCTCTTTTCCCATAACACCACATTCATATAATATTCTTACCAATAAATTACGATCAACAGAATTAAGGGCCTTCGATACATCGAAAAACACAGCTGCGACTTTTATTTGTTTATCAATTCCAGGTTGAACTTCAGACACAAAATCAAATAAAACTGCTTGCGTGCTTGATTTATTTCTGGACCCATATTGATTTAGATCCGCTTTAGCTAAAAATTCTGTAAGCTGGGTACAAACATATGTTTTAATTATTTTACTGAATGTGGCTGAAATTGAGATTGGACGAAAATTGTTAATGTCATTTCTATCACGATCCACGAGGCATTAACTAATTTTTTTATGTCTTATAAAAGTTCATCTTTACAATTCCTTACTAACGACCCTGTAATTTCATCGGCACAATGAGAATTGATGTTTGGTGGATTATATATTAGGCGTGATGTTTCATATGCGTTAATTATTATAAATTTAAATTTTTTTTTAGTTCTAAATCTAGGGAAGTAAATAGTTGATCTCGAATCATTAGACATATTTTAACCGGTGTCACAGTAAAACTGATTATTTGATTATTACCGATACGTGTTTACAGATTTTAAATACACAAAATTTTTATTTTTTAAATATTTCTTATGCCAATAAAAATGGATTCGTAAAATGCAATTACAAAATTACACATTTAAAACTTTTTATCCAATTCAATAAAATTTTACACACATTCTTCTTTACAGGATTTTTAGCTGTAGTGTATTTAATGTATTATGATTTAGTACCCTTGATTAATTATTTCAATTTTAAATAATTTTTAAATCTATTCTCTTAATTTACTTATTTTTTAATGATTTATATAATTAAACACAAAGGTATTCGAAAGAAATATCAATTTGTAATAATATAAATATAAAAGTTTATATAATTTTATGGTTTTTAATGTTAATTAAAACCATTAATGCTTTCATTAGCTTTTTATCTCAAACTTTAATAATCAATATATGCAATAAATGTATTTCTAAAATACAATGACAAATTTAGAACTTTTCATATAATTAATTTAAATATAAAACTAAATTCCACAATAAAAATAGAGTACACAATTTCGTAATTATATATTACCTATGGTAATAATTCAATAAAATATAGATATGATATAATAAAAAATAAAAAAAACGAGGAAGAGTGTAGCAGAATAGACTTTGTCAACTTCAAACACAAAATCAAATAAGACTGCTTGATTTATTTCTGAACCCATATTGGCAAATATTAATTAGATCCGCTTTAGTTAAAAATTCTGTGAGCTGGGTACAAACATATGTTTCAATTAAATAATAAACTATTTTTGGCAAAATTTCAAATACCCAGTTGCATTAGTAGATGATCAACTGAGAAAATTCTGGGAGACGAAAAAGCTATTTGACAATAAAAAATTAGTTAGTTTAGAAGATTTAAAATGTGCAGGATTTTAAAAAATTTTCAAAATTCGGATGAATTTGAAAAGGAATACTCAAAAACTACGTCGCAAATACGTTAGTCTGAATCAAATGACTCCAACCAGCACACCAAAGATTGAAGACATTTGTCACGATAGAGAAAACATATATTTTATTAAACGTATTATTTACCGCAACATGCAGTAAAAGGACAGCACCGCCACTAAAACAAGAGGCGTGTTCGATGCTTCGAGTAAAACGGTAAAAGGTTTGTTATTAAATCAATTACTCATGACTGGACCAAAGTATCATAATGATTTGTTATGAGTAATTCAAGGATGGCGGAATTATAAAATTGTTTTAACATCAGACATAGAGAAAATGTAGCGGCAGATACTTAGTGATGAAAACGATAAAGGATTTTATGGAAGAATAACGCTAACGATCAAGTAAAAGATAATACAAGTTAACAACGATCCTTACAATCAGCAAATGATGAAGCGGCAATCTTTCCAGCGGCATTAGAAATTCTTAAAGGAAACTTTTATGTTGACGACTGTTTAACAGGCGTAATAACCGTTGAAGAGGCTTTAGAAATCCAATAACCATTAACGGATTTTTTACAACGTGGTAGGTTAAATTTAAGAAAATGGTCATCCAACAAACCCGAAGTATTAAAAAACGTTGTGTAACGCAGACAAAAAGTAAAATGGGATGTTAATATATGATTTAAGTGAGAGTACCAAAACTTTACGAACTTAGATGTAATGCAATATAAAATTTTAAGTACATACGAAGAGAGAGAAAATACAACTTAAGATCAGTTTATAAGCTATTTTTTTTTTTTTTTTTTTTTTTTTTTTACGAGGGAATGGAACGCTCGAAAGCCACCCATTGAAACTTTGCGGTATTTCGCTGGGGAGTGTGCGATTTTAACGCACCAAAACCACACCCTTTTTGAACCAAACTTTAGGAAGGAACCTGTGATACAAATGTACAGTTTGGTTACAGGGATGGGATATGAAAGGATTTTAGGATTGTCGGAGGATATTTGGGAATTTTGGATTATGGTGGATGGGGAAAATTTGGAGGGATATTTAGGAGAAAGATGTTAATATTCTTCTTAAATTTATTTAAGTCGTACACATACGAATTACCAACTTTAGGGAACACATTGGACGGAATGTGGTTCCATAATCTCGACATGCGCATAACAAACGAATTTCCATAAGCCGTGTTTCGCCATCTTAACAATTCGACGCAGTAGGGATGAGCATCTGTTGCACTCCTTGTTTCACGTTGGAAAACTTTGAGTGGAGGCATTAATTGTTTTATTTCTTTAGAACAGGTGTTCGTCCCCACTAGGTATCTATAAAACAGGGTAAGTGACCAGACTGTGCGCCGATGGCTAAGTGGAGTGAGCGTTGAGGTAACACTGGGATCATTTATAAGACGAATAGCTCTGTTTTGCACTTTATCAAGATATCCCAGCGCTGATTGGGGTGCACCAGCCCAGATATGTGCATTATACTCCATTTTTGGTCTAATATATGTTTTATAGATATTGAGGAGATCTAATGGAGAGAAGAAAGTTTTACAGCGATACAAAAAACCCAAACACTTAGCTGCATCTTTAGCTATACCAAAAATGTGATTCGACCAAGTCAATTTCTGGTTTAACTCGATGCCCAAAATATTTAAATCTGTTGAGTGCTGCAAAACTTCTCCCTGAAAAATCAAGTTGGGAATGGAAGTTGCTATTTTTCGCGAGATGAGACAGCATTGGGTTTTCTTCGTGTTGAATTGAACACGATTATTTTCACCCCATTTGTGAATTTTTGCTAAATCGTTATTTAGCTCACTGACAGTGAAATTTTTTGCTGTTGTATTAACCTGATGATTAATGTTACAGCGGCTATGGAATTCATAGGAAGCTACAAGGGTGCTGTCATCTGCGAAACTGTGAATTGGATTGGAAGTTAAAGATAGAAGATCATTAATGAATATTAAGAAGAGGGTGGGAGAAAGAACAGAACCTTGAGGGACACCAGCGTTCAGTTCAAATTTGTCAGATGATAAACCATCGACCAGAACTCGAATCGTACGATTCGAAAGGAAATCTCCAATCCATTTGAGAAAGACTCTACCTAACCCTATAGCTCTGCATTTTGCTAACAAAGCAGCATGCCATACACGGTCGAAAGCTTTAGAAATATCCAGCGCTACCACATCAGATTCACCAGAGTGGTGAAGACTGATATTGAGCTTTTCACAAAGATAAGTCATGAGATCACCTGTTGAACGACGGGCTCTGAACCCGTATTGTCGATCATGAAGCAAACCTTTATGATCCAGATATTTCAAAAGCTTTTGGTTTATAATTTTTTCCATTACTTTGGAAAGGACCGAAGTTATAGCTATAGGGCGGTAGTTAGAGGGATCGATTTTGTTACCTTTTTTTGGAATTGGAAAAACGTGCGCAATCTTCCATTGGGCAGGATGAATACCCGAAGTAAAGGATAAATAGAAGAGGTTGCGTAGAGGTTTTGAAATGGTAGAGTAGGTTTTTTTAAGAACCATCGTTGTGATTCCATCGGGACCGGCTGATTTGTTCGTATCTAGATTCTTCAAGATTTTCATCACTGCTCGCGTCCTAAAGTAAATTCTACCAAAGGAGCAGCCAACTTCTGGAATATTTGGTGGTCTTTGAGTTGACTGTGGCAGTGTTGAGTTAAAGGAAAATTGCTTGCCAAACAAGTTTGCCTTTTCTTTTGAATCTGACACAATTGAGTTGTTTTTATCAATAAGCGGAGGGAAGGAGGACCCACTAGTGTCCTCCTTTAGATTTTTTGCAAACGTCCAAAACGATTTGCTATTCTTAGGCATATGTAGGAATTTTCGTTTCAACCCTCGGTTGAATAAGAATTTTTGCTTATTGATAACTCTCTTGCATCTGTTTCGAACCACGATATAGTTGGCCCTGTCGGACTCCAACCCGCTGTTCCGGTATTGCTTAAAAGCCTCCACTTTTTTACGAATGGCTTCTTTGCAAATGCGATTAAACCATGATTTGGGCTCTCGTTTAATACTTTTCATGGAGTGAGGAATATACAACCTCATTCCAAGTAAAATTGTTTCACTAATCGCATTTGCAGCGAAGTTGACATTTTTACCGCGGAAGCACAATGACCAGTTGAATGCTTTGAAAAAATTGTTTAATCCCTCCCAGTTAGCACGACTATATTGCCATACTAATTTTTTGGGAGGAATCCTTCGGCTGGCTAATGTGCTTACCGGGAAGCTTGTGGTTACCAGGCAGTGGTCAGAGCCCCCCAGGGGACAACCAACTGAAACTACATATTTTTCAGGGTGAGTGGTTAAAAACAGATCCAAGAGGTGACCCTCTTGATCAGCTCGGTCGGGGACCCTAGTGGGATTTTGGACAAGTTGAGAAAGATGGAACAGTGTGGAAAATAATTCAACTTGTTTCCCAATTGAGTTTTGACTCAAAGAAGAGTTACTTGAAAAATGAAGCCAGTCTTTGTTGTGTACGTTGAAATCCCCTGCCAGAACAATTTCGGTTTGTGGACATGATTCCAAAATTTCATTGATCTGGTTTGAAAGATTGTCAATTTCCACAGCAGTTTCTTGTTCATTTGAGTTGGGTGATCTGTATAAAAAACAGAAATGTATTACATGCTTTTCAACGATAATTTTAACCCAAATATAATGGAAGGTTGGGCTGGAAGGTGTATATTTATCTAGGGTGTTGAAAGCAATGTCATTTTTAATGTAAATCGCGATTCCTCTTTTGGGTACGAAGTGTGAAACAAGTGAGTAGCCAATAATATTAAAATTATCATTCTGTCCACTGACTTGTGTTTCACCAAGGGCTAAAATTGCTGGTTTTGTGGAGTTAAGATGACATTCTACGGCATGAAAATTAGCTTGTAGGCCCCGAATATTACAAAAATTAACTCGAAAATTGGCAATTTTTAATAACAATTAGTAAATTGAAAAAAAAAAAATAAAAAAAACAAATAATAATAAAACTTATAAAATTTAAAATTTAATTATATTATAATTTAGGTTAAATATTGTATGTGTACGATTCATACAACCCGAACAAGTTATCACCGTTTATAAAAACAAAAGTATTGCTAACAATATTTACAAAATACCATCAACAATACCCCTATTTTATTCTGCTATGAGTGAGCAATCGGTTTATAACACCATTCAACAGTTTTTAACTAGACCTTATTGAAAAAAAAATGATCCACTTAGTTTTTTAGCCCCATAAAACTTTAAATTATGATGCAACAAATTTGGCTTGAAAATGTTGATTCGGATAAACAAATACCAATTCAATGAGCTGCACGTGGAAGAAAATTTTAGAAGAGCATTTTAATTTGAGACCATTCAAATTCCATGATGGAATGGTGTTATTGACAAAAATTTAAATTTACATGGATTCATAAACGCTTTTAAACATTCTTATGCTGCAGTTCTTTTTGCAAAATGCATAAACGAAAACAATGAAATTCAATTGAGCATTTGGCAACTAAAACCAAAGTTAACTCAGTAAATTAGCTTTAAATTTTTCGTTTAGAATTATGTGCAGCACTTATTTTAGCAAGATTATACGAAACAATAATAACACGGGTGTTAAAATTAGACAATAACAAATTTATACCATAGTCAGATTCAACTATTATTCTATCTTGGTTGAAGGATTATACTGGCAATTAGAGAACTATTTTTGAAGGAAATAGGCTGGCAACGATAAATTAATTCAACGTATAATCTCAAAAAATAATTGGAAGTACGTGCCCACTGAAGATAACACAGCTGAAATCCAAAAGAGTTGTTTAAAAATAAAATGTGGTGGCATAGATCTGAATGGTTGACGCGCTCTCCTGTAAAGTGGTCAGAAATGCCAAATTCAATTTTAGAATTAGTGATCGAAAAATATTCTTCTTTTTCGAAGTTAATACGAATAACTGCATTTTCTTTTCGCTTTATAAATTTATGTAAAGGAAATAAAATGCCAGAGAAACATTTAACAACATTCAAATATCATAACACTCTAAAAATCTGAATTAAAAGGATTCAGGGAGCAGAATTTAAGGTAATTAGCGATATGGATACAACAACTTTCGACTATGGTAAGATTTATAATTTAAATTCGTTTGTAGTTAGCGATGTGATTTTAAGAGTAGGAGGATGGTTAATAATCCTAGGATTTAACCGTATTAACCGTACATACACATAAATGGATTGAACTGATATTAGGTATAAAAAAAGTACCATCTATGGCAATTCACAGCTTATAAATTAAAACCGTATTTGCAAATTCAAACAGTTGTTATTCAAACCGAAACTTGTTCGAACGCCAAGCCCATTATACTTTGTCACTGGAAACCCTGATGAACAGAGCAAGGCAACTTGATTGAGTCGATGGCAACATTTGCAACAAATTGTTCAAATCTACCGGAGAAAAATGGCAGGATCAAGAAAAAATTTTCCAAGTTGGTCAAGTTGTGTTATTAAAAGAAGACAATGTGCCACCAGCCAAATGGTTATTAGCAAAATTTATTCGCAATATAGCAGGTGATGACATATTAGCTCGAGGAGTAAAACTCAAAACGGCAGAAACAATCATTAAAAGACCAATTACAAAAATCTGTGGTTTACCTATAGAAAAAAATTACATTTTAATCAATTAAGAAAAATCATTTTATCATTTGTTCTATATTAATCATTCTAAATAAATTTCGGCAATAACATTATTCAGTAACTTTGCTACACACGATAAATTTCATAATTTAATATTATAAATAAAAACACTCAATTCATAACTTTAAAAAAAAAAATCAAAAATTTTCATATTATAAAAACAAAAAAAAAAATTATTAGGATCCAAATAAAACGAGGAAGATTATAGTTGCCCTTGTCAACTTTTAGATACCCGTGCATACCCACTATAATATGAAAAATAAACCGTTATTTATTTCTATAATGCTAGAATATATTACAAAAAATATAAAAAAGTAAAATAGTTTAAAAAAATTTAACTCATTATCCTATAATTTTTGATTAAAAAAAAAAAAAAAAAAATATTAATTCATTATCCCATAATTTTTGCTTAAAAAAAACAAAAAAAAAAAAAAAAATGCCCCACCCTAAAAGTTGGTCCGAGTGATATCCAACTTTGCCAAGTAACTTGTCCTATTACTTTACCTGCCCAATTTTAATTTTAACCTCCTTTATTAGATTCACAGTTATTGAACTGAAAACTTTGTATGGCAGCACCCCGAAAATGGGGCCGTAACATTTTGAAAATTTATGTAAGTGCTTGATTCATTATATAACTAACAGTTTGTAATTTTCATCCTCGTAGTATAATTAGTTTTGAAGAAATTCATATTGGTGCAAATAAGTTGAATGAAAGCCCCCCGATAATGGGGCCGTGACATTTTGAAACTTCATATAAGTGCTCGATTCAATATATAACTAACAGTGTGTAATTTTCATCCTCAAAGTATAATTAGTTTTGAAGAAATTCATATTGGTGCAAAGAAGTTGTATGGCAGCCCCCCGAAAATGAAGCCGTAACATTTTGAAATTTCATATAAGTGCTTGATTCATTATGGAACTAACCGTGTGTAATTTTCATCCTCCTGGTATTATTACTTTTGAGGAAATTCATATTGGTGTAAATAAGTTGTGTGGCAGCTCCCCGAAGCTTTGGTCTGGTTTTAACCAAAAATAATAGGGAACCTAAAAAATGTCCAAAAAAATTTTTTGTGTAAATTTCAAAACTCTAGCTCTAATTTTTCAATTCTATCTCCTGTAATTAATTTTTAATTCACAAATACTTATATTAAAACCAAGCAAAATAAGCATCATATTATAATCATACTCATATAATGATCAGATCATCATGATCAAAAATTATCATCATATTCATAATTTTTTTTCATTTTAATTCATAAATCTCAAAGTACAAAGTCCAAATCTAAAATTTTTTTAAAAATTTTACGCATCATTTAAATCGTATGAAATCGAAACTCAAAATCGTTATCTATCTACAAAAAAAAAAAGATGTGCAGATAAATTTCAAATTTTTATATGAAAATATGGGAGTTAAAAAAGTTAGTTGTTCGAGAGCTACCCGAAGTTTTGGTCCGATCTTAACGAAAAAAAATAGGGAACCTAGAAATTGATTGTAAAATATTTTGTGAAAATTTCAAAACTGTAGCTCTTTTAGTTTTTGAGTTATCGTGCTGACACACAGACGGACGGACGGACGGACAGACACACATAGCTAGATCGACTAATTTTTCGATTCTGAGCCGATACGTACCCTTGACACTATATCTAGCTCGTCTAGATCGATGCGTTACAAACGGAGGAGCAAATCTAATATACCCGATGTCATATATGTATGCACGGGTATAAACATGGTAATTCGGTAAACTCAACAACAAAAATAATATATCTGCTAATTTTATTATCAAATATATTTTTCGTTAATTTTTGCAAATAAATTAAAAATCAAAAGGTTACATTTAATAAATCTAATTAATAAAATTAACCAATAACATTTAAATTCTATAACTTTAATTAAAAAAAAACACAAAAATGCCATAAGAAATATTTAGAAAAAAAAAAATACATGGATGCGCCTGCTTAAAAATTTTGTAAAAATGATATCAGCGTGCTTGTTTGTTGACATAAATATCATTATTATGTTAAGGGCAGGAGTATGTTGCATTGTCTAAAATAAATGGGTGAATCATTTTAATCTTTTATGTTTAAGCGTTTAAAATGTCATCTCTTCATGTATTGGCCGTCGCTTGATGTGTGGCTGTTGGCGTTTATCCTCATTAAACCTTAAATTAAATATAAAAATATAAAAATTTTGTTTAAAAAAAAAAAGGGGATTCTAAGGTTTAACTAGTATCCGCGTAGGACCAAACGACTATATAGATAGCTGGTGTTGCCAGCTTTAAAAAAATATATAGCTTTAATGGCGCATTAAAGGATAATAAGGACGAAAAGGACATTTAAAAGTATCCTTGTTATTTTAGTCTATTTTACAAAAACCGTTATAACTAGCGATCTGTTGAATATATATGTATTCAGTTTAAGCTAATAATTAAGACGACGGTCTGGAGAATATTTTACCGTTTATTTGATGACGATAGGTGCTGCCGTTTTGGAGATATTGTAGTTCAAAGTTGAAAATTTTTGCAAAAAAAAAAAATTTTAACATCCTTTCTCTAAAACTCATATTTTTCAAAATCTTGCAAAGAAACCCTCTAAATATTTTTACTTCGTTGGAAAGCTCTTATTTTTTGCTATAATTTGTGCATACATAAGGTATGCCTATATTAAAGCGTTTAGAAGATATAAGCATTTATGAAATAAAAAATTTTTTGTTTTGTAATTTTTTCTGTATAAAAAAATGTTGATATGTTTTGCAATTTTTTCAGCTGTTGATATGTATTACAATTTTTTCAGCCGTGCTTTTTAAATGAATTAAATAATTTTATTTCTGAAAAAAAATTTTAATATGTTATAAATATGTTTCCAGGTATAAAAAAATTCCAAAAAAAAAAAAAATTCCAAAAAAAATAATTCCAAAAAAAAAATTCCAAAAATCAAAATTTAATGACAAACTATTTTTTAAAAACAGTAATTTTTTACATGCATATTTCAACAAATAAAAATTAAAAAATAGTGGGGGCTGCCGCCCCCAAACCCCCGCTAAACAAATTATTGAAACCCTGATTTTAAATCCAACTCTAAAATCCCTCCTAATTCAGAATCTCACGTATACAAATATATAAATATTCTGGAAAAAGCGTATAATCCTAATTTTGTAACAAACTCTAAAATTCTTGCTCGCTAAAGCTATGGAAATATTTTTTGGCAAAATAAATTTATGAGAAATAAAGTATGAAAATGTATTTTTTAATAAAATTGTTGTGTCAGTTTTTCATTCATGTTCTCTGGTGGGGCTATTTGTCAACATATACCATACTTATTATATACCGTTTGAAAGAGTGTCAAAAGACCTTTCCAACAGTATAATAAAAAATACAGGGTGCTTTTGAAAATTTCATAGTTATAGTGGTTTTTTTGAAAGTTCAAAATTTTTTTTTTTTGTTTTAAATTTCTACTTGAAATTGCAATATCTCCAAAACGGCAACACCTATCGGCATCAGATAAACGTTCAAATATTTTCCAGACCGTCATCTTAATTAATAGCTTTGATTGAATATATATATATTGAACAGATCACTAGATATACCGTTTTTTGTAAAATAGACTAAAATAACAAGGATACTTTTAAATGTCCTTTTCGTCCTTAAAGGATAATATGCGCCATTAAAGCTGTATATTTTTTGAAAGCTGGCAACACCGGCTATCTTTTATATTTAGTCATTTGGTCCTACGCGGATACTAGTTAAACCTTAGAATAGCCAAAAAAAATTATTGTTATTTACCAATTTAAATGTTTACTTTAAATTTAATTGAACTGTCAAAATATGACACCTAAATTGTCAAAATATGATACTAATAAATTCCAACTCATTGAAATAGAATTGCAGTACAATAAGTAACTAACTATTAATTCTATTGTGATTTAATTTCTTCAAAATTAGTATTGTAAGTTTAATATATATTTGGAAATAAAACAGAAAAAAGGAAATTTAAAATAAAACTTAATTATTCACATACGAACAGTAACTTGAAAAATTCTTTTTAAAATAAAATTTTGTATTGTAAAAGAAGTAATTTTGTAAAAGAAGTATTATAAAAAACAAAACTCAATTTTTGCAAAATTTTTGATCCTTCATATTTTCTGTACTGCTTAAGTTAGAAACATGTATAGAAATAGTTAAGTCCTCAGAAATTAGTATTAGTCGTTAAAGTAAATTTTTTTGTGACGCCCACTGTTTTGCAGCTTTAACGGGTCGAAAATTAAATTTTACTTTTTTTAAGCACCCGTATAGTTTGTTAAGTATTATACAAAATTTAAAGCTCCTATATTTTAATATGTGTTAAAGGTTTCTTTAACATCTGAAGTGGTTCCTCAAAATTGAAGAAAGTGTCTCTTCGTTTTTCACATTTTGCTTAAAATTTTCTTATATAACAAAATTCTAAGAATAATTACAAATTTTACACAGTTATTAGAGTGCCTAGGTTTCATTCCCATTGAAAGTGAAAAAAAACTTTTTCAACCCGACTTAGTTACCATTCGTTATTGGGTTCTAATTAATGACTTAATTAATAATCAATAGTTACATATCTTTCATAAGAAATACGTCAATATAAGAATAAAGATAAATTCAAAATAAAAGCAAATAATTAATATAATAATATATATATATAATAAAAAATAATAATATATAATATAACTCACAGATATAGAATACCATACAACTCAAATACAAAGTATTACAACATAAACAAAAATATAATATAAGCAAATCTATTGAAAATCAAAGACGTTTCTAAATGTTATAAGGCCTAGTACTACCTCATGTTTAAATTGTTTGTGGAAATTATTAAGATCAATTATAATAACACGAATATGATATGAACCCCTGTTCGAACATGTACCTATGGTATAGACAGACTTATTAGCCTAACAGTTGAACAGTGCTTAAAAAAAAACTTTTATTAGTAACTCAGGCCCTAATTAAGTTGTATATGTGGAAGATTTCTGAAAGTAACGATAAATTAAATGTTTAATTAAATAGGTGTCATTTCAGAGGTCTATGCAAGGTTTGTTTAGGTACAAAAATTGCATAGACCTCTGAAATGTTTTAAAGATAAACAAATTTATTGGAAAACTTCTATTAAATTTAATTAGTTCTTTGAAAAGACATATTCACACAATTATTTTCTCTGTTTCTCATTCATTTTACTACCTTAAATGTTCAAAGCTACTACATATAAATGAGAATTTTTAAATTATCAAATGGGATAAACTTATCTTACCAATTATTGTTTATACCTGTATGTTTTTTGAGCATTTTGGTCCACAGGTTCGACTAACTTCCATACACCTCCTTCTTTTATATGAGCATTACTCTACACCTAATGAAGCTGGGTGTCTGAAATGTTGTCAAATAGTTTTTTAGTTTTATGGCCAAAGTTTCTGCAAAATTTGGTTAGTCTACTGCATTGGATTCGAGTAGTTGTCGTACATCTTCATATTCCACATGAGCATTTATTTATACACAAAAAAGCTCAATGTTAAAAATTTTGCCAAAAATAAATAATCGGATGACCTAATGTTTATATTACGACCATACGGGTATGCCAGAGTTGACACAGTTTACTATAATACACTCTTCCTCGTTTTGTTATTAATTTTTTATCAAATTTTTTTTTCATAACGAGAAAGATTATAGTTGCCCTGCCATTGTCAACTTTTAGATACCCGTGCATACCCACTATGATGTATGCATTAAAATAAACCGTTATTTATTTCCCTTATGCTATTATATATATTACAAAAATAATATAAATAATTTTTGCTTAAAAGCAAAAAAAAAACAAAACATAAAAAAAAAAAATAAACAAAAAAAAATAACCAAAAAAAAACCATAAAAAAAAAAATTATTTTCTTATCCAATAATTTTTGCTTTAAAAAAAAAAATAAACAAAAAAAAAAAATTGGCCTCTCCTAAATATCCGTTAGTCCGAGTGATGTCCAACTTCGCCAAGTAACTTGCCTTACATTACGTGCCAGTTTTAATTTTAACCTCATAGCTTCATTAGATTCACAGTTATTGAAGTGAAAACTTTATATGGCAGCGCCCCGAAAATGGGGCCGCAACATTTTGAAACTTCATGTAAATGCTCGATTCATTATATAACTAACCGTGTGTAATTTTCATCCTCGTATTATAATTAGTTTTGAAGAAATTAATATTGGTGCAAAAAAGTTGTATGGCAGCTCCCCGAAGCCTTGGTCCGATTTTAACCAAAAACAATAGGGAACCTAGAAATTGTCTAAAAATTACTAAAAATGGAGCAATTTTAATAAACCTGATGTCATATAAGAACGCACGGGTATAATCAAATATAATAAGATAAAGTTAATATAGTTAATGAAATATTATATTTGCTTATTTACGGGGAAAGTATAAAAATGCGGATATTAGAAAATAATATCTTGTAATATATAATTATTCTTCTTATAAAATGTTAAAAAAGTTAAATATTTTTATATTAATAAATATTAATAACTTGTAAATGTTTAATTCACCTTCAACTTCCGTCGATTCGTAGTTCGTACCTGTAAGCACATAAATTTGTATATATATGTATATATATTATGGATATTATACATATAATATGAATAATTTTTTTTAATGTGGATGGAAAAGGTTAAAGTGATTATGATAGAGAAATCGTATAATTAAATTTTTCTTTTGAAGAGCATAGATATTAACATACTTGGTAAATAATATACATATATATATCATTTTACTTTAAAGTTATACACTTTAAATACATATTCCGTTTTTTTTTTTTATTTTGTTGTTTTATAATAGAAAGTGAATGTGTTTATTTTGGTTCAAATTTAAATTAAAAAGAAAAAATTAAGAAACTCTAAGCTTGAATGAAAATTTAGCGTAGACAATAAATATGCAACAGTTTTTTTTACAACGGGTAATATTTCTTTCTAATGTTAAAATAAAAACTTTTAATTTTTCTTAAAAATAAAACTGTAAACATTGAAAATATATAAAAATTTCTTTTAAAATTAAAAAAAAATAATATCTTTTACAATTAAATCAAATTTGTTAACAGTATAATACTTTTTTTAACAATTATATCAAAACATACATACAATTTTATTATACTTATTAGTTATTTATTACACTAAATAATTATACCGAACTAGTTTTGATTTTTATTGTGTCTGTAAAATTGATAAGTATTCTATGACTTTACAAGATGAAATGTTAGTTTTTAAATTAAAGTTAGTTAAAGTTAGATTTAAAGGAGGTACTTAAATTGAAAAAGTTGTAAAAAACCTTAGTTTTAACAATTTTTGCTTAGATAATAAAAATCTAAGAAAAATATTAAATTTTAGAGGAAGTCACATTTAATAGGTGGGGTTGGATATGCTCGAGGATCACTATAAGCTAGAATCACCATTGAAGGGCAATTAGGAATCAAAAATTTCCCATTTTTATAAATCAATAACTTAGTCACAATATAATTAAAATTAAACTAAAAAACTAAACTAAAATTTAACTCATTATGAAACACTATATAATTTTGGAAATGAGCTTTTTTAAGAACCTTAAGTTTTTTTCATTAATTGTTTTTTTCATTAATATAATAATAAATTAAATTTTTCATTCCAAACAACATTCAGCCAAAATTTTTAAAAAAAATTTTAAATACAACTAAGAAATGATAGATATTCATTAATCCATTAAAATTAAAAATATATGAAACTATTAAAATTATTTTTGAATTTAAAAAGATGTTTATAAAAATATAGGACTAAATAGTAAATCTGTGCGTAAAAATTATTGAAGTCATGCAGAACTATAATCGTAGATGCTCCTTTTGAAATTTAGATTGCTGGTTATTAAAATGTAGTAACTGCGTAGTACATTTGTAAGTAGAAATTATTGAATTAACATTTATATATACAAAGTTATGCGAATTTATTTGTCGCTTGGTTTTTTTTAAAAAATATTTTTTTTTCAACTTTACTTTGAAACTTACATTATTATAAAATAAGAAAAAAAATTGGCAAAACTTCCGGAAAGGGGTTGTGAGCTATCAAGATGACGTCATCACATAACGGTACTAAATATCTCAAAGTTTCGGAATATATATACCATTAGTGGCGATGGCGCCATCTAGTGGTCGAAAAATGCATTACAAAATGTTCCTAAGATTTTGTAGCATTTTTATTAAAATGTTATATTTTTCCTGTAAGACAATAAACTGGAACCAACATCTTACAATATTGTAGGGCATAATATTGTCTTTCATAAACATCTTGTTTCATCTGGATCGGTGCTACCATTTTTGAGATATTGCAATTTAAAGTGAAAATTAAAAAAAAAAAAAAAAAATCAAACTTTCAAAAAAACTACTATAACTGTGAAATTTTCAAAAACACCCTGTATTATTATTATACCATTAGAAAGGTCTCTTAAAACTCTTTCCAACGATATATAATAAGTATGGCATATGTTGACAAATAGCCCCACCAGAGAACATAAATGCAAAAATGACACAACAATTTTATTAAAAAATACATTTTCATACTTTATTTCTCATAAATTTATTTTGGCTTTTTGTTTTCCAGTTGAAATATTTATTTTAAAATGTAAGAATGTACTTTATAGGTTGATACAACATTGAGTTAGGTTTTAGTAATTTATTTGGAGGGATTTTGGAGTTGACAACCTCATAGCTTTAAAATTTTTTTTATTTAAATATGTATGTAAAAATATAATTAGAAAGGACCTTAGAGTGTCTGAAATTGTGCCAAAAATAGTTTAGTGTAATGGCGAAAGTTATAGCAAAATTTGGTTGGTCTACTGCAGAGGGTTCGAGTAGCTGCCATACAACTTCTTCTTTTATATGAGTATTCCACTACACTTAATAAAGCTGTATGTTTGAAATTTTGCCAAAAATAATTAACCGGATGATATAATGTATATGTTACGGTCATACGGATATCCAAAAGTTGACACAGTCTACTCTACTACACTCTTCCTCGTTTTTTTTATTAATTTAAGTGAAAGATATATTTTATATTATCACATATATATTAAATTAAGTGATGTTTTTTATTTTTGTTTTTTTTATTATTTAATTTACAAATTATAAAACGAATAAGATTCTTATTTTTATTAGAGTAGACTAATTTTCTTATAGCTTGAATCTTAAACTGTAAGGTGCCGATATAAACATTTTAGTAATAAATGCTCATATAAAGGAAGTATGTATAATCTATTGCGAGTTATTCTGTATTGGATTAATTAAATATATTACTAAATTACTTGAAAATAATTTAGCAGACGGATTTTCAGCCGAAAATCATTTAAATTTTCTCTGCTGATTCCGCTAAATTTAGCTTAATGCAAAAAAAAAAGTTGGTGACAATGACTGCAACTATGAACTCAGACATAGTCTTAATTTTTAGTACCAAAATATTTTACTATTTACATAAATTACTAGAAAATATACTATGAGTTTTGAAAACTGAAATAATTTCTTTATAATTTTTAGGTTTTTAACTATTAAAAAAATATAATTAAAAATTTTTGTTTATCCCATTAAAAATTTGTTTTATTATTTAATTTACAATTCTAAAAGGGAAAAAGCCGTGTGAAATATATTTTGGAAAAGTATATAAATAAGCATTCAAAATTCATATTCCACTCGACATAAAAAACACTTTAAGCATGTAAATACTTACACATTATAAAATACACATATGTATTTTGGATGTTTTTGATCTGCCGGAACCATAATCATAAAAACCACTAATTTCACCGTCCCTTCTAATGGCTATAATACCAATACAGCTTCCCTTTCAATTAAATCTTTTTCTGAGAAAATAATGATTAACTCATTTGTATTTTGTTCGTTAAGACCTATATTTAAATGTTTGATGGGAATTCATCTTTTAAGGGAACTAAATTGGGGCTTTACTCCATTTCTCAAAAATTTATGATCTTAGATGAATTAAAATGAATATTTAATGCTACCTTTTTTTCTTCTTCGGACCATTTAATAACACTTTCAAAATTCATTTTTAAAAATGTTTTGTCTTCGTTACTCAATTGAAACTGCCTATTAATAATGTGTCTATATAGCTTCACTCTGTCCGTCCATCCGTCCGTATGTTTACAAAAACTTTTACAACATTTGAAATAGAGTAAAAAAATTTTAACCATAGATAGTTATTGCAAAAAAAATAATTTCGTAGAAGAATTTTTTTCTGTAGCCTCACCTGTTAAGGAGCTACAGGCCCCCAAAGTTGGAAAAAGCCCTATGTTTAAATTGTTATAACAAGAGTTGTGTTATATTAATTTTCAATCTGAAAACGGCAACCGATAGCTGGTTTTATAAGCTTTATAAATTTTTAAAAAGCAAATTTTTATGGTTGCCATACGGTACTAAAATTTAACATAACGCAAAACTCAATTTTTGAAATATTTTAGCTCACACTTATCTTTTGAACGGTTCAAGCTAGGGTCTTGAAATTTTGGGAGAAGTTAGATCCTCAAAAATTAGTAGGAGTCGGTTAACAAAATTTTTTTGTCAAGCCCCCTATTTAGGAGCTATAAGGGCTCGAAAATTTAAATTTGGCTATTTTTAAACACCTGTAACTTGAGGTCTAATATCTGTCCAAATTTTTTTTTAGTGATATACAAATTTCAAGGCTCTACAAACATATTTCAACATGTGCCAAAGGTTTTTCTTAGTTTTGAAGGGTTATGAAGCTACAGCCCCTGCAAATTCCAAAAAAGCTCTATATTTAAATTGATATAACAAGAGTTCTGTTAGGTTTATTTTCAATCGAAAAAGAGTATAAGAGAGCTGCTTTTATAGACTTTACAAAAATATGCCGCTAAAATGTATAGGGTTGCCATACGGTACTAAAATTTAGCATTATATAAAAGTTCAATTTTTGCAAAATTTTTGGCCCGCATATCTTCTCAACGATTTAAGATAGGGTCTTTAAATTTTGGGAGAATCCTCAAAAATTAGTAGGAGTCGGTTAACAAAATTTTTTTGTCGAGCCCCCTGTTTAGGAGCTATAAGGGCTCGAAAATTGATATTTTGCTATTTTTAAGAACCTGTAACTTGAATACCTGTCCAATTTGTTTTTTTATTACTTTACAAAATTTAAAGGTCCAACATTATATTTTAACTATGTCAAAGGTTTTTCTTAAATTTAAAAGCGGTTCCTTGAATTAAAGAAATTGTCTGTCAATTTTTGCTTAAATAGTATAATTCTAAGTAAAATTCCAAATTTTTGTGAAATTCACAATTTAATTCCTAGAACCTACAAAAATGAAGAGGGAGAGGGGTGGGTTAGATGAATTAGGTCTTTAAGAAATTTGGCAACCTACCCCGTTGAGGGGCTATTAGAACTTTAAAATAAAAAATTTACTGTTAGCAGTAAATTTTATAAAAAACTCAATTTTTGAAATATTTTAGCTCACACTTATCTTTTGAACGGTTCAAGCTAGGGTCTTGAAATTTTGGGAGAAGTTAGATCCTCAAAAATTAGTAGGAGTCGGTTAACAAAATTTTTTTGTCAAGCCCCCTATTTAGGAGCTATAAGGGCTCGAAAATTTAAATTTGGCTATTTTTAAACACCTGTAACTTGAGGTCTAATATCTGTCCAAATTTTTTTTTAGTGATATACAAATTTCAAGGCTCTACAAACATATTTCAACATGTGCCAAAGGTTTTTCTTAGTTTTGAAGGGTTATGAAGCTACAGCCCCTGCAAATTCCAAAAAAGCTCTATATTTAAATTGATATAACAAGAGTTCTGTTAGGTTTATTTTCAATCGAAAAAGAGTATAAGAGAGCTGCTTTTATAGACTTTACAAAAATATGCCGCTAAAATGTATAGGGTTGCCATACGGTACTAAAATTTAGCATTATATAAAAGTTCAATTTTTGCAAAATTTTTGGCCCGCATATCTTCTCAACGATTTAAGATAGGGTCTTTAAATTTTGGGAGAATCCTCAAAAATTAGTAGGAGTCGGTTAACAAAATTTTTTTGTCGAGCCCCCTGTTTAGGAGCTATAAGGGCTCGAAAATTGATATTTTGCTATTTTTAAGAACCTGTAACTTGAATACCTGTCCAATTTGTTTTTTTATTACTTTACAAAATTTAAAGGTCCAACATTATATTTTAACTATGTCAAAGGTTTTTCTTAAATTTAAAAGCGGTTCCTTGAATTAAAGAAATTGTCTGTCAATTTTTGCTTAAATAGTATAATTCTAAGTAAAATTCCAAATTTTTGTGAAATTCACAATTTAATTCCTAGAACCTACAAAAATGAAGAGGGAGAGGGGTGGGTTAGATGAATTAGGTCTTTAAGAAATTTGGCAACCTACCCCGTTGAGGGGCTATTAGAACTTTAAAATAAAAAATTTACTGTTAGCAGTAAATTTTATAAGTAAGCAGTAACTTAGTCAACAGTGTATATATTTCCAAAATTAAACTCAGTAAGTAATACAACACAAATTTTAAAATGTGCTTTTTTAAAAACCCTTTGTTTTTTTCATCACTTGTTTTAATTTTTGCCTAAATTTTTTTTTTTGATTTCTTAAGTAAATAATGTTTTTTTCTAAATTAAATTTTGTTTCTTAAAGAAAACTAACCTTTTATGAACTGTCGAATACTTTTTCTTAAATTTTAAACAATGCCTGCAAAAACAACTTTTTTCGTCTAACGAACAGTTAGAAAATTTTCAAAAGGTACATTAAAACTTCTTACATTTTTGTTAGAATAGCATTTAGTGCTTGAATAATTATTATTTATTTTAAAAGGTTCTTCTTTTATATGAGCATTACACTACACTTAATTAAGCTGTATGTTTGGAATTTGGCCAAAAGTAATTAACCAGATGATATAATGTACATATTACGGTCATACGGGTATCCCAGAGTTGACACAGTCTACTCTACTCCACTCTTCCTCGTTTAAAAAGAAATCGTCCAACTTGATAAGGAAATGTAAACAATTGTACATACATCGATTTACATACAAACAAAATAAAAGGAAAAATAAAAATAAAGCAAAGAAATAATCTCAATTTGATTTTACTATGTATACCAAAAATACGGTCATGTTTTTACGAAATATACCAAAAACGATATTGGGGTGATTTAAGTATTATGTTTTAATGATTTTATGAAAGAAATTAATGCTTCTTTTTGAAAAAATCTTTTAAAATACTACGTATTTAAGTATAATTTGAAATGATATTGTTAAAATATATATACGAAATTCAACTATTTGATTTTTAGATTTTATTAAAAAACGAGGAAGATTATAGTTGCCCTTGTCAACCTTTAGATACCCGTGCATACCCACTAACCGTTATTTATATCCCCTATGCTATTATAAATATTACAAAAAAAATATAAGAAAGTAAAGTAGTTAAAAAAAAATTTAACTTATTATCCCATAATTTTTGATTAACTTATTATCCCATAAAAAAAAAAAAATAGCCCACCCTAAAAGTTGGTCCAAGTGATGTCCGTAACATTTTGAAACTTCATATAAGTGCTCGATTCATTATATAACTAACAGTGTGTAATTTTTATCCTCTTAGTATAATTAGTTTCCAAGAAATTCATATTGGTGCAAAGAAGTTGTATAGCAGCCCCCCGAAAATGGGGCCGTAACATTTTGAAACTTCATATAAGTGCTCGATTCATTATATAACTAATAGTGTGTAATTTTCATCCTCGTAGTATAATCAGTTTCCAAGAAATTCATATTGGTGCAAAGAAGTTGTGTGGCAGCTCCCCGAAACCTTGATCTGGGCCCCATTTCATAAAACTATTAGTCTAATATTATTAGTGAATTTACTAATATTTTATTAGTTATTAGTAAAATTCTGTTTCATAAAGGCTAATATTTTATTAGTGCTACACTAATAATAATTATTAGTGAATTTTATTACTGCAAAGCGCGTTTCTGTTTTTATTAGTAAATTTTTATTAGTTTAGAAAGACCAATAAATTCATTATTAGTCTTTTAAATATTAGGATATTTATATACTAGCTGTTGGCCCGTCACAGAACGATGGAAGGTCAATTGAAAGAAAAACTTTTTCTAATTAAGAAATATTTCTAATTTCATTATTCTAATTTCATACATATATTGTATATCAATACCATATTCTTAAATAAAATCTCAACCGTTACTTTTTGTATAACGCAGATTATGCTTCAAATCTAGTAATAAATACACAAAAACAAAAAAACAAATGACTCACATAATTTCTTGTTGTATCTTAAAAACTTGAAGATGAATAAGTTACGTAGTCTACCTTTTATATCTTTTGAATTTGATAAAATGTTGGGGTTTTTAATTCAAGTCCCTTCTTGGTAAAATTTTTTTTAATATTCAATTAATATTTCTTTATACTCGTATGACTATATAGTCAAAGGGTATAATAAATTGGCCATTACGTTTGTGAAACAGAGAAGGAGGGGGGATAGATATAGACTCAAGTGTATGGATGGAATCGAAAAATAAATCGATTTAGCTATGTATGTCCTTCCGTCTGTCCGTCCGTCTGTTCGTCCGTCCGCACGATAACTCAAAAACTAAAGGAGCTAGGATCTTGAAATTTTCGCAAATTCGTTTTTTTGCAATTGCCGTCAGCCATTTTGGTCCATGGGTTCGGGTAGCTGCCATACAACTCCTTCTTTATATGAGCATTACACTACACCTAATGAAGCTAGCTGTCAGAAATTTTGCCAAAAATAGTTTAGTATAATGACCAAAGTTACTGCAATATTTGGTTGGTCTACTTCAGAGGGTTCGAGTAGCTGCCATACAACTTCTTCTTTTATATGAGCATTACACTACACCTAATAAAGCTGTATGTTTGCAATTTTTCCAAAAGTAATTAACCGGATGATATAATGTATATGTTACGGTCATACGGGTATCCTAGAGTTGACACAGTCTACTCTAGTACACTCTTCCTCGTTTTTATTTAAATGAGAACTTACTTAAATTAAATAAATTAATAAAAGATTTGAAATTTTTTTATAGGTTTATTTTGTTTCAATAATGATCCATGACTCCATCTATTAATGTTTTGTATACATATTCAAAAAAAAAATATTGCTATACATAGTTTTCATAACCTTTGTTTAGATTCAAATCGAAATATTTGTTTGTTGCTAACATTCTATAATGTACCTCAACATGCTAAAGTGTACGAAAAAATTGTATTAAATGTTGATTTTTGAATTGAGTTTTGCTTTATTTATAAATTTTGAATTTAAACTTTATTTGGAATTTTTTTTTAATATGCCGAAAAAAAATATATTTGTTTGGCTTCTAAGTTGCTCGGTGCATCGAATTCAAGCTATTGTACACACGAAGCCACTTTGCCAACTCTACACCATTTTTTTTTTTTCCATTTTTACCTTTTTTCTAAATAGAAAAAATAATTAAAAGGAATTATGTGGGAAAGATGCAGGGATGAGGGAGAGATAAGAGGAACTTCTAGGGAACTTTGAAATCATTTTGATTGCATTGCTTGGTTATTTGCCTTTCAAAACAAAGCAAATCAAGCAATGCAACAAAGCTTGATTTATATCAGGTTTTCACTGAAAATAATTAAGACTTACTACACAATATTCCTGCGAAGCATAGTCTTCTTAATTTTTATTTACAAACTGTTTTACTATTGCCTATTTATATAAAATTTCCAGAAAATGTTCTGTGAGTTTTAAAAATGTAAATGAACTAATTCATAAACTTTAAAAATTATTTAAATTCATAAAAAAATTTTATTTATTTTTGTTTTTTTTTTATTAAAATAAATAAAATATTTTTTGGCCTGCTTATGATAATTTATGATATTTTATTTTCTAAAATAAAACACATTCAACAAAACATTAATATATTATTTTTTTATAATTGAACACATTCAACAAAACACATTTAATTGAATGCGTTTGTTACACCTCATTCTAGACAAATATATTAATTTAATTTATATATAATAGAGGTTAAACTATATATTGTATGCCATAAACTTATTTTTTATACCCTACACCTATAGAATAGGTAAAGGGGTATATTAACTTTGGTATGGTGTTTGTAACCACCTAAAGGAAGCGAGCTAGATATGGAAAAGTATATATATTTGTGATCAGCGTGACCGCCTGAGTCGATATAGCCATGTCCGTCCGTCCGTCTGTCCGTCCGTCCGTCCGTCCGTCCGTCCGTCCGTAGGCACGATAACTCAAAAAATAATGGAGCTATCTTGATGAAATTTTAACTGTAGATTACTAGGACTGAAAGTACGGCGGGGATTGCATATGGGCGAAATCGGCCCATGGGTTCGGATTCTGGACCTTTTAATCGATCGAAGGGCTAACGAACATAAATAAAAAATCACGATAACTCAACAACTAATGACGCTATCTTCATCAAATTTGTGCTGTAGGTTACTAGTAATGAAACTACTTCAGGGATTGCGTAAGGTCGGGATTGAACCATGGGTTCGGAACCTAGAACTTTTTGATCGAATTTAGGCCAAACGAGCATAATTCCGAAACCAATGAAGATAGAACCTCCAAATTTGGTATCAGGGTGTCCCTTCTATTTCCTAAGACCTTAAAGCATATCTTTAAAATTAATAAAAATAACAACTTGAAAAAATGTAGAAGCTTCCAATTTGCCACAAGGGTGTTCTTTACTATCTCTTGTGTGTTCCCTTGATTTGGGATCAATTGGAGAGGTGGTTCAGTACCCCTCGCAGACCTCCCAAGTTTTAAAAGCTTATAATCGAAATTACTAAAAATAGTTACTTCAAATTAAGATAGACCGTTCAAATAGTGTACAAGGGTTAACTAGTACTATAAGTAAAGCGCGGGCTGTATAAGGGCGAAATCAGCCCATGGGTTCGGATTCTGGACCTTTAAGTCGGTGTCAGGGATAACGAACATATATTAAAAATCACGATAACTCAACAACTAATGAGGCTATCTTCATGAAATTTGTGCTGTAGGTTATTGGTAATGAAACTACGGCGGTGATTACGTACGGTGAGGATTGGACAATGGGTTCGGAACTGAGAACTTTTTGATCGAATTTAGGCCAAACTAACGTAATTCCGAAACCAATGAAGATATAACCTCCAACCTTTGGTATCAGGGTGTCCCTTCCTATTGCGTAAGTGTCTTTGAAATTTGGGCCCCATTGGACTAGTGGGTCGGGGACCAGCCACTCAGTTCCGAGGACCTTAAAGCATATTTTCGAAATTAATAAAAATAGTAACTTGAAACAAATGTAGAAGCTTCAAATTTGGCCCAGGGTGTTCTTTACTATTTTTTCCGTGCCCCCCTAATTTGGGATCATTTAAACTGGTGGTTCAGGACCTCTCTTAGACCCCCCAAATGTGTAAAAGCTTATCATCGAAATTAATAAAACTAGTAAATTAAAATTAAGATAGAACGTTCCAATTGTATACAAGGGTTAACTAGTATTGAAAGTATGACGGGACTGCATATGGGCGAAATCGTACCATGGTTTCGGGTTCTGGAACCCTTGACAAGTTCAAGGACTAAAAAACATATATCTTAAAAACACCATAACTCAAAAAATAATGCCGGTATTTTGATGAAATTTAAACTCTAGGTTACTAGTAATGAAAGTACCATGGGAATTGGTTCTGGTCGAGTTTAATTTCAAAGCCAAAGAATATATTTCCTATGTCCTATGTGTCTCCGAAATCTAAACTTAATTGTAGTGGTTCAGCTATGTTTAAAGGTACTTGCTGCATTTATGTAAAATTTATTTGAATATTTAAATTATATGTAAAAGTCTAAATTTGTAATTGTATTTTAGAAATACATTTATTGCATATTTTGCGTTTATAAGCTTTTCTATTAGGTATATAAACTAACCATTTAAAATAATTGCAATTTTGAAAAATTTGGATTATTAAATATATTATGCTTTGATTATTTTTTTATCACAAAATTTAATAATTAGAATTTTTTCATTCTGTAATTGAATTGGAATAAATATATTTTCATCTATTTCAAGTTTGTTTGTTTTTTAATATTTTTAAATAGATAAATTAGTAAGAATTTGCAATATTTTTTAATAGATAGTGTAATTAGAAAATGTTTTTAGTATTATAAAGTTAATTTGGTTAGCTATGTCTTACGATCAAATTAATTACAGATTTTATGGTGTTAAAATGACTTATGGATATGTCCTTACCAACCAAATAGGTGTAGGGTATTTCTAAGTCGGTTGCACCGACTGACTGTTTCTTTACTTGTTTTTATATTAAATATTTTTTTCAAAATAAATAAATAAAATCTAAAAAAAAATTACGCATTATTATACATACTTTACATTAATCAACAACATTTTATTTTGGTTACAACTTAAACATAATTCAGTATAAATTTGAAAATCATGTTAAGCTCTGATAGTGAGAGTGATTTTGAAGATTATTTTATAATAAGGAGCCTTTTATAAGTTAGAACCCCCAAATTCGGTACCTGGGTGTCCCTTTATATTCCCTTAGTGTCCTCGAAAATTGGAACCAATTGAAATAGTGGATCGGGGACCATTCACATAGTTTCGAAGACCTTAAAGCATGTTTTCGAAAATAATATGGTTAGTAACTTTAAACAAATATAGAAGCTTCAAATTTGGCGCAAGGGTGTTCTTTACTATTTCCTACGTGTTCTCCTAATTTATAATAAATTGGAGAGGTAGTTCAGGTAGCTCTCTTAGAACTCCCAAGGTTTAGAATGTTTCAATTGTTTACAAGGGTTAACTAGTATTGAAAGTATGACGGGGACTGCATATGGGCGAAATCGTACCATGGTTTCGGGTTGTGGAACCTTTGAAAAGTTCAAGTGCTAACAAACATATATCTTAAGAACACCATAACTCAGAAATTAATTACGCTATTTCGATGAAATTTATATTCTAGGTTACTAGCAATGAAAGTGCTATGGGAATTGGTTCTGGTCGAGTTCGGATCTTAGAAGCTTTTGATCGAATTGAGGTCAGTATAATTTCGAAACTAAAGAAGATAGAACATTATATTTGGGACACAGGTGTTTCTTCTTATTTGTTTTGTGTACGTGAAATTTTGGATGAATTGAAATAGCGGTTTGCGTACCACTCTCACTAATCCCAAGACCTTAAAGCGTAATAAATTCGAAATAAAAGATAAAAAAATCAAATTTGACATACTATTTCCTATTTCTCTTCTTATTTCACACTTTTATATTTTTAAAAGGCTTAAAGTTTTACTATAAAACATATTATGTATTATATTTTATAAATTAAAAACAAAATATTTTTTTAATAAACGGTGAAATTTTTTTGTTTTTAATTTTTATTATATCATATCTATATTTTATTGAATTATTACCATAGGTAATATAAAATTAAGAAATTCGGTACGATACTTAAGTTATCATAGTTACCATAGGTAATATATGTAAAATATATTTTTATATTTAAATTAATTATACGAAAAATTCTAAATTTGTCACTGTATTTTAGAAATATATTTATTGCATATTTTGATTATTAAATTTTGTGATAAAAAGTTTCATTAGCTAACTAACATTAAAAACCACTTACATTTCTTTCGAAAAACTTTGAGTTAAGTTATAAGTAAATTAAGAGAATAAATTTAAAAATTACTTAGAATTGAAATAATTAATCAAGGGCACTAAATCATTCAACAGTAAAAGCGCTACAGCTAAAAATCTCGAAGAGAAGTAATTGCTGCATTTTTGTAAAATTTTATTGAATTTGATAAAAAGTTTTAGATATGCAATTTTGTAATTGCATTTTACGAATCCATTTATCTCAAGCTTATTTGTTGTTTAATATTTTTAAATAGATAAATTAGTAAGAATTGTTAATACATTTGTAATTTGATCAATTACAAGATCAATTAGAAAATGTTTTTAGTATTACAAAGTAAAATTGGTTAGCCATTTCTTACGATCAAACTAATAAAAGCTTTTATGGTTGTAAAATTACTTATGAGCTTCCCATTAAATTTGAACCAAACAGGTGTAGGGTATTTCTAAGTCGGTTGCACCGACTGACTGTTTCTTTACTTCTTATTTGTTTGCCTTATAAACAATGGATATGAAAATAAGAAAAATATATTTTAGGTACCACCTCTTGAAAATCAACTTTTTTGTTGTATGAAAAATGTATGAGGTTTAGTAAAATTGAGTTAAACTAATTTCAGGGTACCACCATGAACCTTAATTTCTTGACATAATTAGATCACCCAAAATTTCACTTAGAAAAGTAATTCTGTTACGGGCTGTACATGCTGTTGCTCTATACTGTTAGAACTAAATGTAGGAAGCTACAGAGCGTTTTATTTTTAGAAATTATTTATCATAGTATGATACCTGCCCCATTTACTGTCAAAGCATTATCAACTTTATTCCTAAAGAAGTAAGGGGCCTTAAAACATTTTGTGATGCCATCCCACATCATGCTGTACATTTGAACGAGTCTAATTGTCGCTGGTTAAAATAACTTTCGGGTTTTTAGTACCTTAAAAATCACATATTTTGCTTATTCACTTTGATTAAGACGGAAATATGCTTTATTACTCATAAATAAATTGTTCAGTAATTTTGTAAAAGTCAGTAAAAGTGAAAGGCCATTGGGAAAGTATACTTGGATCCGAAGCTCTTTGCTGTAATTTTACATGTTGATGCAACAAACTTCGATTAAGAAAAACTTAAAAAAAAAATAAGAACGAGGAAAAGTGTAGTAGAATAGACTGTGTCAACTCTGTGATTTATTTATCTAAGCTAATCTACATGGCCAAGCCATTTACAGATCTCTTAAAACTAAAATTTAAAAAATAAAGATCTAATTAATTAGAAGAATGATATAAGCAAAAAATCTTTAGTTTCCTTTTAAACTCATCCCTTGATAAATTAAAATCAAGTACAGCA
Organism: Dolichopus griseipennis; assembly: GCA_963082915.1. Lineage (NCBI taxonomy): Eukaryota > Metazoa > Arthropoda > Insecta > Diptera > Dolichopodidae > Dolichopus > Dolichopus griseipennis. The sequence continues at coordinate 301,344,512 of OY720441.1, read as the reverse complement.
TTACATAAATTTACATTACGCTGACAAACGGAAACTACATCATTCGAACCATAAACAGTTCTATGTAAATCAACCAATAATAGACTTCTTGTTCTCAAATAACTTATAGGACAATACAAATTGAATAATTCTAATAATGGTGGACAATTTATTCTACCAGTCAGAATATCAAATCCAAAAGGAGTAGGTTGTGTCATACGTCTATTTGATAGAGTTTCAATGTCCAATAACAGACATTTCGACTCATAAGTAGAAACATGTGGAATGAAATTGAAATGGCGAAGTGCATAAGATATAAACATTTTTTGAACTGATCCAATTCGATCTATATAAATAGAATAATTCGGACACCATACGATGCTAGCATATTCTAAAATGCTACGAACCAATGATACATATAAGTTGTTTATAGTATACGGATCTTTGAAGTCAAAAGAATTGCGCTTTATAAAACCAAGCATTTTACAAGCTTTTGAAACAATGCTATCAATATGATTTTTATATGTCAGACCATTATCCAGTAACACTCCTAAGTCCTGAAATAATTCAACATTTTCCAAATTTATTGAGTTAATAGAGTAAGAAAACTTTATTGGGTTTAGTATTCTATAAAATGACATTACATTTCTTGATATTTAAAGAGAATCCATTCACATCACACCAATCATGAAGATATTTTAAATCCAACTGTATTTTGGAATAATCTTCACGTGATTTAATAATAGAGAAAAGCTTTAAGTCATCAACATAACCTAAACTTGACAGAAACTGGAAGGATGAAAAAATATCATTAATAAAAAGAATAAAAAGAGTTGGACCAAGGTGACTACCCTGGGGCACACCAGAGGTTGAAAAAATTTTTGAAAAAGAAATAGAAGATGAAATTTTTACGAATTGATATCTGTTAGAGAGGTAGGAATGGAAACCCAACGAACTCAATTTAGCAATCAATAAATTATGATTTATCCTATCGAATGCCTTGGAAAAGTTAGTGAAGATCTTATCAACTTGATAACCCCTTTCCATGGCATTTACAACGTAATTAGAAAAAATCGATAAATTAGTTGTAGTGGATCTGCCTTTGATAAAACCATGTTGTTTATCAGAAATATGCTCTTTAACTAGAAAATTTATCTTATCAGTAATAATAGCCTCAAATAATTTAAGAATTACCGAAAGTTTAGTTATACTGCGATAGTTTTCAATATCCAATCTAGAACCTGAATTAAAAATAGGATAAACTGTAGATACTTTCCATATGTCTAAAAAATTACCTTCATTTAAAGAATTATTGAAAATTAAAGACAATGGATAAGCTAAATTTAAACAGGCAATGTTTTATTAATGACGATGGAATACCATCAATACCCGGAAAATTTCTGGCTTTAATTGACTTTATTTTAGAAATTACATCATCAGAGGAAATTTGAATTAATCCCAAATCAATAATGGAATTTAAATGATATTTATAATCATTATTTGTTGTACCCAAAGGAGAGGATGTATCAAAAACCCTCTGGAAGAATTTAGCAAATAGTTCACAAGTGTGTTGTAAGTCAACTGCTTCTTCACCATTATAATGCATTCCTAAAGGAAAATCTACTTTCGATTTTCTATTATTTATAAAAACCAAAAAGTATTTACTATTATTTTTCATATTGTTTTCAGTAACTTGAATATGTTGGTTATATAAAAATTTATTTAACATACCATATTCTTTTCGTAAACGTTTAAGTACAATTTCATCTTCAATCAACTGAGTTTTCTTAAACTTCGTATGTGCTTTATTGCGCGCAGAAGTCTACTATTGAACCAAACAGGATAATTGTTTTTAAGCTTTCGCTTTTTTACAGGAATAAATTTATTCATTCCATCTTTTAGAATATTCATAAAAACGTTGAATGAATCTTGCAAGTTTAAATGTAAAAAAAGTTCGTTCCATGTTAATCCATTAAGAAAAGAGTTAAAAGACACATAATCACCTTTAAAAAAATTAATCTCTGGAATTAAACTAGAATTAGAAATATTTAAAAAATTTATAAAAGAAAAATTAACTACAATTGTAGGATGATAAATATCTTCCTTAATCAATGGAATACATTTTTCAACATTTAAATCTAAATTTCTTGAAGCAAATCCTAAATCAAGAGATACCCGTATGACCGTAATATCTACATTATACCACTCGGTTAGAAATTCATACATCATCCAAAAGAAAATATTAATGGAACGGCAGCTCTTCGAACCTCTTCCCCTACACCAACTTGGTTTTATTCAAATTATGGGCATTAAAGTTAACTATTATTGACAAAATTTCAGACATCTATCTTTATTAGGTATAGAGTAATGCTTATAAGAAGAAGTTGTATGGCAGCTACTCCAAATATTCCACAAACTTTGTCAATAAACCTAAACAGTTTTTAGCAAAATTTCAGACACCAAGCTTCAATAGGTACAAACAAATGCTAATTTTAAAAAAAAGTTGTATGACAGGTACTCAAACTAGAGAAATCCTTTGTTTTAGCTATCGTGGTGATAGACGGGCGGACGGCTAACCCCCCTCTGCTTAGCAACACAAACTTAATGGCAAATTTAGCATACCTGACCTATAGTCATACGGGTATAAAAATATATAAACGAAAAAATTAAATTTTTAAATCCCATCCCGAGTTTTGGTCCATCCTGTGTTTAGAAATAAAATTTTTTTAGTAAAAGGAAATCAAAATAAGTCGATTATCTACCCAGTATACATTCATCAACATTTAAAATAATTTAAATTTATAAAAAATATCAGTCAGTCTTGTGATTTGCAAAAATTAAAATACCTGTCATGTAACTTTTTACCGATGAAATCTAATTAAGTTGTGTATCTTAAATTGTTCCAAAATAAGTTATGAGTTTGGGTAACGATTTCTGATCAAGTTTGCCTTGAATGAGAAGTTCGTTTATCTGCTATAAAAATAAAATACAAAGGGGAATGAGCACTTCATTGTATTTCTAACAATCCTGGGTGTCAAAAATGTTGCTAAAAGTAATTGTTGTCCACAAAATGTAAATTCAATAGTCTTCCACATAATTTGGTTTGTCTACTGCAATCTTAAGCATTACTATAATCTTTTCCTGGTTTAATAAATTTTTAAATCAGTTTAAAGCTTAAAATTATGTTGATTAATTTTATTGATCCTTTAAATAAAAATTTTTATTATTTTTTCTAATTTCTTTTATACTGTTATTTCTTTTATTACTTTTAAGCACTGTTGCATTTTCTAAAAACACTGTCAAAAAAACAATAAAAATCTATAACAAACAAACTAGAAATTTGTAGAAAATTTTTTTGTGACTTTCGCTGTTTAAGAGCGGTGAGGAGTTGAAAAATGTTTTTATAAATCAGTAACTAAGTCACCAGTGCATATATTTCCAAAGTTAAACATTACATTTAGACACTTGTTAAAATTTTTTCTTAATTGTATTGATTATATTTAAAAGATGGATTTCAACTTTATTAAAAATTAATAATGAATTGAATGAAAAAAAGACTATGACCAGTCATAGTTTGGTGCTCTTCTGAATTAGCCTTTACGATAATAGTGCAACTGAAATTGTGACTAGTGTTAATAGTTTTTCAGGTTCGACTAAATGTAGCATGATGCTTTATTAGCAAAACAAAAGCTTTAAATTAGATGGTTGAGTATTTTAGAAAACTGAGTCACTTACAATTAAAAGTTTGGAAGACGAAATGCTTGTGTAACCCTACGCCTTATATTAATCAATTCCATATTTAGTGTATTGAAAAAAAATTTCTTACAATGTCACTACCACCTGAATCGATGTATACCTGTCAATCCATCCTTTTGCATGATAACTCTAAAATAATTATCCTTTCTTGATAATAAAGGATTGCCTATGAACGAGATCTGACCATGGTTTCGGATAATGGAACCCTTAGTATTACTAAGGACAAAAAGTATATCGCCGAGACCAATAAAGATAAAACATTTAAATTTGGTCCAAGGGTGTTCCTTCCCTTATGTAACACTTATGTCCTTAAAGTTTGGAATGAATAGTTTGATTTCATGAGTCCTACTTATATTATGGATTTAAGATTTGGGATGAATTGGAGTTGTGGTTCATGTACTTTCAACACACCTCCAAAGATTGAACAAGAATATTTTCGAAATTAATAAAAATAGAAACCTGATGTGTTTAAGCGTTTAATGCCATATTTTCATGGGTCCGCAATTTAGGATGAATTGAAGAGGGCGTTTCAGATACCTTCGCATATATATGAAATTACAAAAGTTAGAAAATTAATATTTGGTACAAGGTAGCTCTGTTCTGTTTGAATGTTCCTATAACAAGAGTTGAAGTGGGGGTTCGTGTAAAAGCCACGCGTCTCCCAAAACCAAACAAAATTGTGTCCTTGATTACGCCATTTGATGTGTTTTATGTATGTAGTTAATATAAATATTTATACTTTTATTTGAGATTAAATTACTAAACATATTTATTCACGGATTTTAAATTTAAACTGAATTATTGAAGTGTTGCAGGGTATTAACAAGTCGGTTGCATCGCTTACCTTTGTTTTATGTCTTGTTTTTAGAGTTGAACACAAAATTAAATTTCAATCATTTAATTTAGCGAGGCATCGGGACCAGTAATTTAAAGTTTTAAATGTTGTCATACTTCTTTATAAGACACAAGATTTTAAAACGCGATACTTCGTAGCAAACCTTGCAAAATTACCTAAAAATTACAGATAAGAATAAAAGCTTTCAGTAACAAACATGCCATGCTAATTTTATTTTATATTTATTTAATAATATTTATAAGCTTTTCTATAAAAAAATATTAAAATTTTTTTTTATTTTTTCTTCCCCTGCTAATAAAACAGCTTCTAAACTTTTTTTAATATTTGTTTGTGTTAATAAAATAAAAACATGAAATTGAGACGAATATAATATAAATGTATTAAAGTTTAGTGTACATTCACACAATCATACTATTCATACATAGCTATAAGTATTGAAATTCTAAAACAAATTGGTACATAGTTGTATAATGTTTAAGTATTGTATGAATTAACCTTTAGCAACTTAAAAAAAGCTGTTTATTTTGAAAGAAAAATAAGCACAATAAAAAAAATAGGAGAAGAATTTACACAGGCTGGGATGGGCTGACGCCGACATACAAAATTTAAACCGAATTAAAACATACTATTTGTATTTTATAACTTCAAAAATTCAGTCTTATTAAATCTGTTTAACGTGAAAGTAGCATTTTATTTTCGGTTACGAGTTTTTAAGAAAAAAATATTACAAACATTTAAAATTTTTTTTTCGAGGAGAAATATCTTATATTCAATCATTTCTTTTTTTAACCGATTTATAAGTAAATATATGCAAATTATATTTTCTAAATTTTTTCATAATATGAATAATAAAAATTAATTAAAAAAAATAAAAATGTAAAGAATGTAAGCGGGAAATAACAAATAAACAAAAATAACTAAACAAAATAAAACAAAAAAACCATTTTAATCGTTAATTTCAATTTGTTTTCTATTTGAAATTATATTTCAAATATATAATATACCTAATAAAATTAAGAGATTTAACACAGAAATTACAACAAATAATTTACAACAGTGAAATCGCTTTTTAATTAAACTTGTTTTATCGATATATGTTAAAAAATTTATCGGATTTTAATGAAATTTAGTAAAAGAATATGTTGTTATCAATTTTTGGATTTATCGATGAACTAGGTTCAGTATATGCACATATATATAAGGTGGTCTGAAATAAAAACACATTAATTATATAATTTTTTTAAAAAAAATGTTGAGAAAAAATAAAAAATATTCGTAGGTAATTTAATAACATTTAATTATTATTGAAGTTAAAAATAATTGAGAAATTATATATTCCTACTTCGAAACAAATCGTTAATATTTGTATTCAATAACAGATTACAGAATAATAATATTAAAAAATAAAAATTTTCGTTATATTTCCAAGTGAAGTTAAAAGAATCTATTAATGCTATTTTAATACTAACATATATATTATGATAGTTCAAATAGGTATAAATTTTTTTTTTTCATTTTAAGTTTGTAATAAAATTATATTACGGAATCGACATGTGCTGCAAATTACATATTCGCATTTATGCAATTAGTTTTGATGTTTTTTTTTTACTTTTACATAAAAAACTTATGCATTACGTACTTTTAAATTCAGTTTTATCTATTTGAAATAAAAATTTAAAAAAAAGAATTAATAGATGAGTAGGTAATAAATTAGTATAAACTTTTAATAAAAATAAACAAAAAGTTAACATGAACTAATACCTACTTATATTTAAAAATGTAGAAATTTAATAAGAAAAAATTTGAGAAAATTAGTAAATTAAAAAAAATATACATAAATTAAGTTTAAATTAAATAGAAATAATTATAAATATTTAACTATAGGTAGGTACTTAGGCATAATTTTCATCAAGAGTTACATCAGATACAAATAATGTTTGTTATTCGGTTTTTCTCAAATATCTACTCATTATTTAGAAAATTTGTTAAATTTAAAATAAATTAAAGAAAAATATAAAATACAAATAAACAAATAATTTTATATTCAAATAAAAATTTAAAACAAATATATAATTAATTCTTAAATAATCATGTGGTTGTATTTGTTATTTGATATACATATATAACATATCTAAAAAAAATTTCGTACCTACATAGATATGGCCCCAATTGCGAAAACCAAAACTAATAAAAGTTTAGAATTAAGAAATAAACCACCCACAATAAAACAATAAACAAAAACAAACATTTTTTTTATATAAAAGTTTAAAAATTTTTATAGGTACTAGTAGGTATACTATTATATATTTTTATATATAACATGTATACTACTATATATTGTTTATACTATAATATATTATATAGGTAAATTTGGTTTTTTTTTATTAATTTTCAGAACCGAATAAAGCAGAACAACAAAAAATTAAACGTTATATACTTTAAGACTCCCAAAAACACAAATCCTAATTAACGTTTTTTTGTACTTTTCTGTTCTACATTTTCAATTTTCAAAATTGACAAATAATTGCATATGTATCTATTTAATTTCCAGATTTTTATTTGTTTTTTTGTATTTTAAATTTTTTTAACTTTTCCAAAAATTTATAATGTGTAAAAATTTATTTTAATATATAATAAAAAATATTGATATAACTCATATCGATAATAGTTTATATCATAATATAAAAATATATTCCTGACACACCTGAAAAGGAAAGGCTGAATAACTCACTTTTCAAATTGTATGTGGTATATGGTAGGGGACTGTTCACAAATAAATAAAAATTTTATAAAATTATTCACTTTATTTGAAAAACAAATAAAAATTTAAAAACACTTGTCAAAATAAAAAAATCTACAAAAAAAAGTTTAACAGAGAAGTGTAACTTAGGACAGGTTAAAACAATTAATGAACACTTTCGGAAAAAAAAAAAAACAAATAACCAAAGTCACTAATAAACATATTTTTAAAATTACAGAAAATAACAAAACTCTAAAATTTGAAGAGAATATTATGTACAATATATAATAATATATAAAAATAATAATTTTAAAAACTAATAATATAAATCAAATGTAATTCAATAAACAAACAAAATTTAAAAAATACGTACGTTCCTACTGCGATATAAATATAAAATATTTATTACATAAACTATTTTTTTTTCCCATAAACATTTTTATTTTACAAAACAAAAGTACAACACAATCATAAAATTCTTCAACACAACTGTAGCAAACTATTTAAAAAAAAAATTAAAAGCACACACGAAAAATATAGAAAAACTTTAAGAAAAAAAGGAAATCATATGATTTCGAATTTCTAGAAATATATTCGTATAAAATTAATATTATGTTATGTACAATTAAGATTTTAGAACATATAGAACGTATACAATACTCGTATTTATAAACTTATTATTAGAATGTAAAAATATCTGTATATGTTAATATTGGGTGCGTAACGAAATCCCGAATTTCAAAATTCCGATGTTCAAAATCCAGACGTATCACAATCCTGACGTTAAAAATCTCGACATTCATAATCCCGACATACTTAGTGTTTTTTTTTGATTTTTGTTTTAAGCTGAAATAGAACATGAAATGATCCCTCCCCAATTCAGAACATGCATAATATTTATATATATTGTGTTAAAAGCGGCTACTTTGATTTTGAACCCAACTTTAAAATCTTCCCAGAATTCAGAATTTTGCATATACTATTTCTTGCATAACTATTCTATATCTATAATCTTGCATAACTATTCTATAAAAGCCAAACTCTGGGTTTGTACAAAGAAATTTTATATTTAAATAATATACAAACATTTTTATATTTGATATGTAATATGTTGCATGTTTTACATTTTTGAATCTGTTAAATTGATACATATTATACTAAAAATGTAAATTATTTCGAAATATTAAAATCTGATGTATGAAATTATGTGATAAAAAGCTAATAAAAACATTAATGTTTTTAGTTTGTTTTAAATATGAAACAAATATATTTTATTACAAGTTAATATTTTTTAAAAATTACTTTAAATTTCTACTTATATTAGTGTCACAGCTAACAAGTTAAGTCTCATCTCTTATATTTAAGATAAAAGATGTTGAGCATTCATAAACCTTTCTAATAGTTACATATACTTAGAATTAAATTATAAAAAATAATTTTTAATTTTTAAATTTTGAATTACAAATTATGTGATAAAAAACTAAACAAAGAATTAATGTTTTTAGTTAATATTAAAAACCATAAAATTATATAAATCTATCACAAATTAATATTTCTTTAAAATAACTTTGAGTTTTAATGATAATTAGTGTAATAGGTAACAGGAGAATTATGATTGTAATTCTTATTCATAACGAAATTTCTTATCATAAATAAAGAAAATGAGAATTAACCAGTTCTAATTGCAATATTTCAAACTAAAATTAATCTTTTCCATACCTGTAACATACCTTAATCAGGTCTTATTTCAAGTAATGGAAAATATGATTTTTATAAATCTATAAAATAAATCAAACCAGAATTTTTCGAATTAAAAGAATTTAATTATTAAAAATATAATTATTTATAACATAAAAAAATAAGTAAATTAAAATAACAAATTTAAAAATTATTTAAAATTGAAATTATTAATCAGAGGTACTAAATCATTCAACAATAACTGCAGTACAAAATAAATTAATAATCCTGAAGAGGAGTAATTGTTCCATGTGTGTAAAATTTTCTTTAAATTGTAGAAAAAGTTTTTAATTTGCAATTTTGTAATTGCATTTTATAAATGCATTTAATTGATATTCTTTTGTTTTTTAATATTTTAAATAGATAAATTAATAGATATATTAATTAGAAAAAGTTTTTAGTAACATAAAATTAATTTTATTAATAATGTCTTACGATAAAACTAATAAAATCTAAGCTTTAGTGGATTGAAAATGACTTATGGATTTAATGTGGACCAATTAGGTGTAGGGTATTAAAAGTTCGACTTACTGTTTCCTTACTTGATATTAATTGAAAAAATACTATTGAACTTGAGTACCTTCTATTATAGATTTTTATATTATTATTACGAATATTATTAAAAAAAGATTAATCACATTTAATAACACTTAATAATTTTATATCTATTGTGAATTTAATCAAATGACAACTTATATTTTTGTATCGCGAATATTCATATATGTGACATTTATCTGTTTATTTATTCAGTAGATAATTTGAATGTGATGTGATGGCTGAAAAGGTTGTTAAAACAAAATTTTGTAAACAAAAAAATAATAGGATTAGTATGAGCATTTTTTTTTTGTAAAATATATAAGTAAACAAAACTCCAAAAATACATAAAAAAAAGAACAATATTACAACTACAAAAAACATAAAAAGCTAATGTTGGAACTAAAAGAAAAAGAAATAAGGTATTAGAGAAGAAAAAAACTGATAGAAAGATAAAATTAAAAGTGCAAGCACTAAATTTAATAAAAAATTTAACAAACAATTTAGTGGCAATTAATCAAAATTCCCAAAGCAATTTTTTTAAAAAACATTAATCAAAATCAGTTCACGATACTGTTGATGATAAATTTTATTAATTATCACATATGTGATAGCTGACACTCCCGATAAGACCCATAATGTCTTTACATATCTTTATATTAATTTTCGATATATTATGATTCTTATGACCCATCAAAACGGGTCAAAATACCATAATTTAGGATATTATGACTTACCTAAAAACTATCGATCTATATACATAAAAGCGAAAGTTTGTTTGTTTGTTTGTATGTAGCGAAGATACTCCTAAACTGCTCAGCCGATTAGCACGAAAATTTGTATATAGAGGTTTTTGGGTACAAACCTATAAGTTGACTTCCTTTTCGAATTTTTCTAGGTCATATGAATTGGGAAGCACATATGGGGGTAATGTGTTCCACAATTTGGAAGTGCGATTTGAAAAAGAGTTCCTAAATTTCAGAGTTCTTGTTCTAAAAAGCTGTACTGTATATGAATGAGATTGAGCTGCTAACCGTGTGTTACGGCGGTAGGGTTCGATTTTTGGCATAATATTTTTAATTTCTTTCGAAGTATTACCTAGTTGATATTTAAAAAATAGACAAGGAACTCCTACATTACGGCGGTGACTTAAAGACGTTAAGTCTTTTGTGACGTTAGTATCATTGATAATACGAACAGCTACCTTTTGTATCTTTTAAAGATATTGAAGAGCGGTGGTGGGTGCTCCAGCAAATAAGTGAGAATTATAATCACGTCTCGGCCGAATGTAGAGTTTATAAATTTGAAGTAGATTTGGAGATGTAAAGTACTTCCTACACCTTTTTAAGAATCCAGGCATTTCGCGGTATCTTTTGCGACCGAAAATATGTGGTCATTCCTCGAAGTTTTGCATTTATTTCCATGTATAGGATTTTTGAGGATTCGGAATTTTGAATACTCATATTGCTAAAAGAAGTGATGAAACGAAAGATTCTATCCATGAATTGAAAATTTTCCCTAGACCAAATGGTTCTAACTTTTGTAGTAGTGCGGCATGCAAAACGCGATCAAAGGCTTTAGACATATCTAGAGCGATTATGTTTGTTTCGCCATATTTGTCCAAGCAAAAATCCCATTTTCCAGTCAAAAAAGTCAACAGATCACCTGTTGATCTATTTGACCTAAAGCCATATTGTTGATCACTTATGAGGCTGTTACTTTTCAGATAATTTTTTAAGACCGGTGGAGAGGAAGTTGTTGCCAGCAGTGTTGAATTGGCTGCGAAAATTTTTGCCAACAAAATTGGTTTTTTTTCAGGGTCACTAAATTTAAATAATTTACTGTTGAAATTAAGAACATATATTACTTTTATATAAAATGAAGGACATTTACATTTTTATTAGATATAAAATAAAAATATCTTAAATTTTCAAAAAAAAATCAAATTGTTTTGCCATAATTTGAGTACTCTGCTTCTGTGTTGCAGGCGTTATTTATTAAAAATTGTAGAAAACAATGATGGATTTGAAAAAAAGTAACTTATTGTTATAAAAGAATCACATTATTTAAAATAAATAATCTGAAGCAAAATTTAAATCATAGGTATTTTAAGCCAAGTTTAAACGAACAACCACAATTTTGTTACAGATAACGTGGTTTATAAGGTTTTCTGGTACCATTCCGTTTTTTAAAAGTACCTTTAAAATATTTATTTCGAGCTTCATAGATAAATATAATTTGTCCTAATAGTCATGTTTTGGAAAATTTGGTTTTCTTTCCAGCTTTATTACTGATTGTAGTTTTTCCAACAAAACTGCAACTTTTCCAAACTGCAACTTACGACTTTATAAATTAATATTGAACATATAATTTGACAAAACAATAACGCCCCTAGTATTTTAATAGTTTATTTCGTAATATAACATAAAATTTAGGTAATATAGATATATATATATATATATATCAGTGACGGCTTCTCCTAAGATTCAACTGATTCATTGAATCAGTTTTAATTTTTGCTTTACTGAAAATCTAAAAGTTTAAAAAAAATTTATACTATTATAAATTTATATAATTTCGAACAAAACAAAAGAAAACACATATTTTAGTCCAAATGCCAATATCTATTTTACCTTAGATTCAGTAGAACAAACTGAATCCACAATATTACATAATTCTTCTTCTATATTTTTATTTTTGTTATTGTGTGCAAATATATTAGAAATGTATAATATTTATTATTCGCGTTAAGTTGTATGTATTAGATTATTGTGTTAAAGTATGCAATGTAATGTAGTACCATGCGCATGCCATTTATTCAATTTAGTTATTTGAATCTATGAAGTATGAACTATGGAGAAAATATGAACCAACGGATGAACCAAAATATCTTCGGCGAATTTGATATTTTTTTTTCAACGAAGATTTTAAAAATTTGAAAATTTAATGTTTTGAATCTAAGAAAAAAGAACTATAGTACCTAGTACCTATTTTGACTATTGAGTATTGTATTTTATAAACACAAAAATAAAAAAAAAAAAACAAATAAAAAAAGCAAAAAACAAAGCAACGAAGAGAGAATGAACAAACGAAAAATTGAGATTACTTTTACTTATAATTTCATAATAGAATACATAGTATACCAATAGTATGACTTATGAAAGATATCTATATTGAATATCATTTTTTTTTTGTTGTATATATATTATTCATATATGAATAAAAAAATTACATTTCTCCTAATAAGAAATAACAGCAATCAAGAAAGATTCAATTGTATATTTTGAATCTAGGCAAACTTCTTTTAATAAGTATCAAAATAACAAAAATAATTTATTCACAAGTGTATGTTTTTCCAAAATTAAGCCTTAACATTGAAGCTCCAACATTATATTTCGCACTTGTTAATAGGTTTTCTTGAGTGCATTGGGATTATATTCTAAGTATTGATTTCACTATTAGTCATAATTAATAAATTGATGAAATAAGTAAATTATGATAATATTAATAATAATAATATTATTTATTTTTTTTATTTATTTCAATACTCAGTTAAAAGTATTTTAATTGCATATTTATATATTTATATTTTTTTTTGGCTGTATTAAAAAACATCTACAAAGGAAATTGCTGGCTTAAACTTATTAACTAACAAATAGTTTTAAAAAATGTATACATGAACACTTCTTTTAACACGAATAAACGATTATGGACTACTTGATGTAAAATAATTAAATACTTAAATTGTGTTCAAATGTATTTGCAGCATGTATGTAAAATTTATTTTTATATTTAAATGAATTATATGAAAAGGTCTAAATTTGTCATTCTACTTTAGAAATACATTTATTGCATACTATGCGTTTTTAAGCTTTTCTAATAGGTACATAAACTAACAATTTGTATTTGACAATTTTTTCAAGTTTTTTTTGTTTTTTAATATTTTTAAATAGATAAATTAGTAAGAATTTTTAATATTTTTGAATAGATAAAGTAATTAAAAAATGTTTTTAATATTATAAAGTTAAATTGGCTAGTAATGTCTTGAGATCAAACTAAGAAAAACTTTTATGGTTTTAAAATTACTTATGGACTTCTCATTAAATATTAAACAAATAGATGTAGGGTATTTCTAGCTCGGTTGCACGACTGACTGTTTTATTACTTGTTTTATTAAAGTATAGGAACATACATTGTAAATTTAAAAATAGTACCGACTTTTTGAATAATTACAGAGTGTTTAGTATTTATGTATCTAAAATCAGAACATTGTATATATAGGCACCATTGTATATATATGTATTTTAATATTTGCATTTTATATAGTTCAATATTAAAAGTACATATATTAAAAGTATATTAAAAGTACATAAAAGTTATGATTTTTTTTAGTTCTTTTATTATTACTTTAGTGTAGCCTAAAAATGTACACAGAATTTATTAGGGATTTCTAAACAAAAATAGAAATATTCCAAAACAATTAAATAAAAATTCGTGGATAAATTCAATTTCGTTATAAACATCAGTAAAATATTTGATTATTATTGATTTTTTTTATTAATCACAAAACATGTGGATTTTTAAAGTCATGTTCATTTAAGTTAAAGTTTTCCAGCTAAATCAGATCAATAATCGATAAATAAAATAGCGATAAGACAGTAGGATCTTAATTAAAATTATACATTTAATTTAAACAAATATTTATAACGTATATATATATATATTTATATAAAACGATATTAATATAAACGGTATTTACTTAAAATAATTAACATGTGTTGAAGAATTTTAATTTAATATAAAAACTTTTTATTGATTTAAATTATATGAATATAAAAATGATCGATTGTAATAAGTAAATACTTACATATTATTTATTCTAATGAAGATTATTTTTTACCTTAAATCCTTATTATTTTTATATAGTGATCTTTACATTGAGAATACTGAACATAATAAGAAAAATAAAAAATATTAAAGAAATAATAAATGTAAATGTTAGTAAAGTGCTAAAAATTGCTCCTTTATAACCAATTTTTGTAAAAAATAATTGATATTAAATTTGAAAATTTTGATAAAAAAAAATTTAATTTTTTAATTTAAATAATATCAAAAAAAAATTTAAAATTGAATTCATTTTTGATAATATAAAATATACGATTTTTTAAAATATAATTTGCAAATTATATAAGTATATGCAACATTAAAAATGGATATTATACTTAATTCCAATATACAAATAGAATTGAATTATGTATTGGTACCAATTCCAATACTTGGTATTATAATACTGGCATTATATTTGTTAAGAACAAGAAAAAGTAAGTACATAATACAATAAAATAATGTTTTTTGTTTTTTGTCGTATATATTTTTAGCTTCAAAATAATTTTGTAAATACACTATTCACTCAAATACCTAAACTTAAAGTTTGATATTGTAAGTTTTGTTTTTAATAATTCTTGAGTTTTGAAAATGAAATTTCTTATAAACTTATTAAAAACTTCAATTCAAATTTATTAAATAAACATAATTCCCACCAAATGTTAAAATTATTATTTGTTTAACAGACTGCTGTTAAAACGGTATTTAAAATAAAATGATTTTAATGATGATAATGATGAAATTACAACAAACCAGTTATTTGAAAGTTAAAAGGTATACGTGAATTATATTATTATGTGAGAAAAAATTGACACAAAAATTTATACTTTACATTAAAAAGTTTTCGTATAGATTTTTGTTCTATAATCTATGTGAAAATAATATAATTATGTAATACCTATTTACTTTATCCGAAAATATATAGAACGGCGCTAATAATTTTATGTGCTTTTCCATGTTATTAAAATTGGAAAACATAAGTAGTTCTTGTATTTAAAAAATCTAAAAAATATAAAAGTGAAATTTTATGTGAATAAGTATTAAATCTTTTTGTTTATTTTTTTTTTTAATATAATATGTACATTAATTTAATATTTATCATTTATTCGTACTGAAAAAATACATGAGAATATTGATAGTTGGTTTGTTTATTCAAATTCCTTCGCCAATTAAATATAAATGGATATTGGACACCAAGTGTAGCCACTTTAAATTCAAGTTAAGCACTTACCTGTAGTTGTATCAATATATTTTTGTTTCGCTAAATTAGCCCACAAAGTAAGCAAGATTGTATAATATAAAAATATTAGTTTGTAGAAAAATCGATGAGGGCAGACAGTTAAGCTCTTTAGCGTTTCTTCAGTATATATACTAAAGGAGCAAAAATAATAAGTTTCTTGGTGATAAAAAAATGGAATTTGTTGCGTCCTAACAAAAGTTGTTTCATTTAATCGTATAAACGCGTAAATCTGAATTTTTATACCCGTATGACTGTAGGTCAAAGGGTGTAATAAATTTGCCATTACGTTTGTGACGCAGAGGAGTAGGGAGGGTGGGGGGTTTGATATAAACTAAAGTGTATGGATCGGATCAGAATCGAAAAAGAAATAGATTTAGCAATGTATGTCCGAACCTTCCGTCCGTTCGTCCGCACGATAACTCAAAAACTAAGGTCTAGAATCTTGAAATTTTCGCAAATTCTTTTTTTTTGCGATAGCCGTCATCGCTATTTAAATCCAGCCATTTTGGTCTATGTGTTCGGGTAGCTGGCATACAACTTTTTTTTTTATATGAGTATTACTCTGTACCTATTACAGCTGCGTGTCTGAAATTTTGCCAAAAATTGTTTAGTTTTATGGCCAAAGTTTCTGCAAAATTTCGTTGGTCTGCTGCAGTGAGTTCGAGTAACTGCCATACAACTTCTTATTTTATATGAGCATTACTCTATACCTATTGAAGTTGGGTGTCTAAAATTGTGCAAAAATAGTTTAGTGTAATGGCCAAAGTTACTGCAAAATTTGGTTGGTCTACTGCAGAGGGTTCGAGTATCTGCCATACAACTCCTTCTTTTATATGAGCATTACACTACACCTAATAAAGCTGGTATATTTGAAATTTTGCCAAAAGTAATTAATGTTTATAATAATAATGATATAATGTTTATATAACGTTCATACGGGTATCCCAGAGTTGACACAGTCTACTCTACTACACTCTTCCTCGTTTTTTATGTGAATGAGTATTTATGTTTATATGTGAGTGTGTGTATGCATGAGTGTCTGTCAACCCTCGATAGCTCACATAAATTTCAACGGATTTTAATGAAATTCGGTATGAATGTCAATAATAAGGTAAATGGGCCAAATCGGACAAATGAATTGGCGGGCTCCCACACAAAAACACCAGATTTTTCGTGAAATCTCTAAATTTGGTATGTTGGGTACCCATCAAGAGTAGCTTTCATAAATTAATTTTAGTATTATGTAGTTTATAGATTCTAGAAGTTTCAAGAATATCAAGTTCAAATAATTCATTAAAATATCAAGCGATTTTAATGAATTTGGTGTGAATGCCTAGATTTTGCAGACTTAATAATACAACTATATTATGCAGGAAGAAAAGCTTATTTATTTCTACGATTTTATTTTAATTCAACGTGAGACATATAACTTTTAATAAAAAAAAAATTTGCTTTAGATACAGATTATTTAAATAATTAAAATTTCAAAGTCAATGCAATTATAATAAAAATTTAAATTACATTAAGCAAGTGAGGAAAAAAACCGAGGGTTTTTAAAAAGCAGATTTTCAAAATTATATACGGTTTCTTACTGAGTATTTTATCATTTATTTTTAAAAAAATATATATTATGATAATATTATAATTTAGTTATTTCATTAATTTATTAATTTTATGACTAATAGTGAAATACTTAAAATATATCCCCAATGCACTCAAGAAAACCTGTTAATAAGTGTGCAATAAAATGTTAGAGCTTCAATGTTAACATTTAATTTTGGAAAAACTTACACTGGTGAATAAGTTACTGTTACAAGTTATAAGAACACTGTTATAAGAACATAAAAGTTTTAATTTTGAAGACCTAGTAGCCCTTCAATAGGGAAGGTTCCTAAATTTTTGCTTAGCAAACTTATGATGGATCTGCCCACCCCTCTCCTGTCCTCACCCTTCCTTTTTTTTCGGTTCTAGTAAATCAATTTTGAACTTCAACAAAATTTGGACTTTTAGCTAGAATTTTATTATCTAAGCAAAAATGGTTAAAACTAAGAGACAATTTCTACAATTTAAAGAAACCCTTTTAAATTTAAGAAAAACCTTTAACGTATTTTAAAATATAATGCTGCAGCTGTAAATTTTGTATATTTGTAAAAACAAATTTGAACAGGTATTCAAGTTACAGGTGTTTGAAAATAGCAAAAATTTCAATTTTCGAACCCTTATAGCTCTTAAACAGGGACAAAAAAATTTTGTTAACCAACTCCTACTTAAATATAGGGCTTTTTTTGCGATTTGCGGAGGCTGTAGCTTTGGTACCCTTTAAAATTAAGAAAAACCTTTGACACATGTTCAAATATAATTAAAGATCTTTCAATTTTGTATATTACAAAAAAACAATTTGAAGAGGTATTCAAGTTACAGGTGTTTGAAAATAGCAAAATTTCAATTTTCGAGCCCTTATAGCTACTAAACAGGGGCGTGACAAAAAAATTTTGTTAACTGACTCCTACTAATTTCCAAGGACTTAACTTCTCCCAAAATTTCAAGATGCTAGCTTGAACCGTTTAAAAGATGTGTGGCCAAAAATTTTGAAAAAATTGAATTTTGCTGATTGTAAATTTTAGTACCGTATGGCAACCCTAAACATTTGCATTTTATAAAACCGGCTATCTTTTGCCGTTTTCGGATTGAAAATATGTACACTAAACAGAACTGTTGTTATAACAATTTAAAAATAGGCCTTTTTCCAACTTTGGGGGGCTGTAGCTCCGTAATGGGTGGGGCTACAGAAAAAAATTCTTCTACGAAATTATTTGTTTTGTAATGTCTACCCGTGGTTAAAATTTCTTTACTCTATTTCAAACGGTGTAAAAGTTTTGTAAACATACGGACGGACGAACGGACAGAGTGAAGCTATATAGGCACATTTTTACAAAAATTTTTGAAAATGTGCTAAAAATGAAAATACTTAAAAAATTAAGATTTTACATACATTATGTGCTAATTAAATAGTTCTAATTTTTAGTGTGAATATACATACATATATATCGATGAAGGAGAATTCGATAATTAATGTAAACTAAAATATATTTTTACTTCTATTTCAGTGCCCCATTATGTTCAGAAAATTACTCCAGTCTGCTTCACAAATTAAATATTCTCAAGAACAAAAAAAAATTTAATTTTTGATCCAAAAAAAATTAGAACCCCAATCCTTACCCTAATGTTCAAAGTTAATTTATTTGTTTTGATAGAGCAAGCAAATTGTTTAATAGTATGTATATAAGTACGTTGGTATATTAAAATTGTAATAAGTTGTTTTATCATTTTACTATTCTATCATTATTCCAAATAATTCATCATTATATTGTAAAATTGAATTTCTTTTCTGGAAATTCCAGTTTTTACATTTTATACTTATGTATTTTCTTTCTTGATTATACCCGTATGACTATTATTCAAGAAGGTATACTAAATTTTCCATTACGTTTGTGACGCAGAGAAGTAGGGGGAGTAGATATAGACTCAAGTGTATGAATCGGATCAGAATCGGAAAAAAAAGCGATTTAGCTATGTATGTCCGTCCGTCCGTTCGCACGATAACTCAAAAACTAAAGGAGCTAGGATCTTGAAATTTTCGCAAACTCGTTTTTTTGCAATAGTCGTCATCACTATTTAAATCCAGCCATTTCAGTCCATGGGTTCGGGTAGCTGCCATACAACTTCTTTTTTTATATGAGCATTACTCTGTACCTATTACAGCTGCGTGTCTGAAATTTTTCCAAAAGTAGTTTAATTTTGTGGCCAAAGTTTCTGCAAAATTTGGTTAGTCTACTGCAAAGGGTTCGAGGAGCTGCCATACAACTTCTTTTTTTATATGAGCAGTACTCTGTACCTATTACGTGTCTGAAATTTTGCCAAAAATAGTTTAGTTTTATGGCCAAAGTTTCTGCAACATTTGGTCGATCTACTGCAGTGGGTTCGAGTAGCTGCCATGCAATTTTTTCATTTATATGGGCATTACTCTATACCTATTGAAGCTGAGTTTCTGAAATTTTTCCAAAAATAGTTTAGTATAATAGCCAAAGAGTTCGAGGAGCTGCCATAGAACTTCTTTTTTTATATGAGCATTACTCTGTACCTATTACAGCTGCGTGTCTGAAAGTTTGCCAAAAATAGTTTAATTTTATGGCCAAAGTTTCGGAAAAATTTGGTTGCTCTACTGCAGTGGATTCAAGTAGTTGCCATACAACTTCATATTTCACATAAGTATTAATTTATATATAATAAAACTAAATGTTTGAAATTTTGCCCAAAGTAATAAACAGGATGATATAATGTTTACATTACGGTCATACGGGTATCCCAGAGTTGACACAGTCTACTCTAATACACTCTACCTCGTTTTTCTTTAAAATATTCCGTTATCACTTTTTATTGCTACTTTGGTGGCAGCTGAATCATTTAAAAATTAAACAAGTAAGGAAAAAAACCAAGGGTTTTTAAAAAGCACATTTTCAAAATTATATACGGTTTCTTACTGAATATTTCATCATTTATTTTTATAAAAAATAAATGATAATATTAATTTAGTTATTTCATTAATTTATTAATTATATGACTAATAGGGAAATTCTTAGATATTAACCCCAATGCACTCAAGGAAACCTGTTATTAAGGTTCCTAAATTTTTGCTTAGCAAACTTATGATGGATCTGCCTACCCCTCTCCTGTCCTCACCCTTCAATTTTTTTCGGAGAAATCAATTGTGAACTCCACCAAAATTTGGAATTTTACCTAAAATTTTATTATCTAAGCAAAAATAGTTAAAACTAAGAGACAATTTCTTCAATTTAATGGTAAATGGTAAATTTCAGTTCCGTATGGCAATTCTGTATATTTAAACTTTAAAATTTTGTCAAGCCCATAAAAGCAGCTCTCTTCTCCCGTTTTTAGATTGAAAATACATTTAGCAGAACTCTTGTTATACTAATTTAAATATAGGGCTTTTTTGAAATTTTCGGGGGCTGTAACTTCGGCACCTTTAAATATTAAGAAAAACCTTTGACACATGTTGAAATATAATAGATATAATATATGATAGATCTTTTAATTTACCATATTACTATAAAAAAATTTTAACAGATATTCAAGCTACAGGTGTTTGAAAATACCAAAATTTCAATTTTCGAGTCCTTATAGCTCCTAAACAGGGGGCTTGACAAAAAATTGTACCGTTCAGAAGATAAGTATAAGAGGCCGAAAATTTTTCAAAAATTGAGTTTTGCATAATTATAAATTTTAGTACCGTATGGCAACCCTAAACATTTGCTCTTAATTATTTATAAAGCTTATAAAACCAGTTATCTTTTTTCGTTTTCAGATTGAAAATATACCCAAAAGAACTCTTGTTATAACAATTTAAAAATAGGGCTTTTTCCAACTTTGGGGGGCTGTAGCTCCGTAACGGGTGGGGCTACAGAAAAAAATTCTTCTACGAAATTAGTTTTTTCGTAATATCTACCCGTGGTTAAAATTTCTTAACTCTATTTCAAACGGTGTAAAAGTTTTTGTAAACATACGGACAGACAGACGGACGGACGGACAGAGTGAAACTATATAGGCACATTTTTACAAAATTTTTTGAAAATGTGCTAAAAACTAGTTTTAGCTAAGTTTCAATTCTTTCGTTTTTTAAATGCTTGGATATTATTGTTTTTGTTACTTTCATTTTAGCATTCTTTTATAGTTTCACTTTCACATTTTGTAGTAATTGATAAATAAGTCGAGATTAACGCACTGTAGGTATTTTGTTATATTTTTTTTTACGAAGTTTTTATTTTTTTTGTACGGTATTTTTGATATGAAATCAACAGTAAACTTTAATTTTAAAATTTTATTTTTCAAATTTGTTTATATTTTTAAGAGTACAAGTTTGAATAGTTGTTGAGTTATCTACGAAATTTCGCGTTTCATAATCTTACTTACAAAATCTAGTAAAGAAAAATCTCGCGCCGTATAACCAAATAATTTTTTATGCCCGTATGACTATAGGTTAAAGGGTATAAGAAATTTGCCATTTCGTTTGTGATACAAAGAAGAAGGAGGGGTAGAGACAGACTCGACCGTATAGATCGAATCAGAATCGAAAAATAATTCAATTAAGCTATATACCATACGGTATAAAAATTTGCAAAATTTTTGGTCCCACATATCTCTTAAACGGTTTAAGATAGGGTCTTGAAATTTTGAGAGATCCTCAAAAATTAGTAGGAGTCGGTTAAAAACATTTCCAAATCTTTTTTAAAATTCAATTCCAAATTTTTGTGGAATTCACAATTTAATTCCTTGAACCTACAAAAATGGAGAGGAAGGGGTTGGCGGGTTAATGAAGTTAGGTTCTTGAGAAATTTGGCAACCTTCCCCATTGAAGGACTATTAGAACTTTAAAATAAAAAATTTACTGTTTATATAAGTAAGCAGTCACCAACGTATATATTTCCTTAATTAAACGTTAATATTGAAGCTTCACCATTATATTCCGATAAAATACTTAGTATGAAACACTATATTATTTTAAAAATGTGCTTTTTTAAAAACCCTTGGTTTTTTTTCATCACTTGTTTTATATGAGCATTACTCTATACCTATTGAAGCTGGATGTCTGAAATTTTGCCAAAAATAGTTTAGCGTTATGGCCAAAGTGTCTGCAAAATTTGGTTGGTCTACTGCAGTGGGTTCGAGTAGCTGCCATACAACTCCTTCTTTTATATGAGCATAAAAACCTAATGAAGCTGGGTGTCTGAAGTTTTGCTAAAAATAGTTTAGTTTAATGTGTAGTGTAGTGTTGAACACTACACTACACCTAATAAAGCTGTATGTTTGAATTTTGAAAAAAGTAATTAACCGGATGATATAATGTTTATATTACGGTCATACGGGTATCCCAAAGTTGAAACACTCTTCCTCGTTTTTATATGAACGCACTCTATGCTAAATTTGGTCAATATAATACAGTGAAATGTCGTACACGTTCTTTTTCAACATTATATATCCTTTAGATACCCTTTTGACTAATAGTAATACGGGGATAAAGAGTTTAATATCGTCTTTTATTGAACATTTAAACTAAGTTAAAAATTATTAAAATGTAAAAACCAAGTCGCGCATAATGTTAATTTAATTGATAGCCGCCAGTCACAACCCAAAATGAATAACATTTCTACATAAAGTCTGTGCAAACTATTTGAGACACAAACCACAATGTTAAATCACATTACTATATGTGACCATTTTATATTAACTTTTCACCTGGAATATCGCACAATTCCAAAAAATATAAAATTATGATGAAAACAAAAGAAATTTTTCTTTTTTCTGTTGTTTCATCAAAATTGTGCCAGTAGTTTTTTTTTCTTTTACTTCATTATTATTTTATTTCCAAAATTCAATAGTCACAAGTTTTACAATATTATAATATTTAGGTTGTTTGTAATTTACTTTGTACAACTATGCAGCTATAGAATTTTTGAAATAGTTTATATCAAAGCCTTAACCCTAGCTGTCTGGCTCTATATTTTCTTTTTGATTTGTAATGTCAAATCAACGAAAGCATATTTTTAATATATTATAATTACAGATTTGCAAAATCAAAAACTCAAAATAAAAAGAAATTAAAACAAAAGCACAACAAACATTGTGCTTAACATTCTGAAAATTTACTTTGTTTAAAACTTTAAAACTTGACATTCATAAAAAAAACAAGAATTTCTTTATCTCTATATATTTTTTAATTCAATAGGCAAATCATTGAATAGTTTCAGGCAGTTTGGTCTGTAAAACGAAACATGGGCAAAATTAGCAGATATAATATTAGAAGGTTCGATTTTATATTAGATACCTTCATATGGAATCCAACTCTAAGCCGCTCTTAACTTTTTTCTATACTTAACTTGTCGGCAACACGAAACGCGAGATTTTGATGCCCAAGAATTACCACTAAAAACGAGATTATAGTAGATACATTAGTGATTTTAAGTTCGTTTTATTTTATTCAAAAATAAATTTGTTATATTATGTCGTATCACTTAATTGGTGTCGATCATGTTATTTTAAACGGTGCCGTGATATAACGCCATATGCGGTAAAGCCATAATGGCATTATGACTCAATCGATTGAGTCATAAAGCCATAATCGCGAAACTCTTAATTATGGCTTTAAAACACACTCGAGCGAGTTATAAAGCCATATTGTGTTTTAAACATTTTGAGTCATAACACCATATAATTAAAATTGAATGATTGAGTTAAAATTGTTGTATGTTACAAAATTTTACAGCTATCATTATTATATTATTTGTTGAAAAGAAGTAATGTACGTGACATTTTTGATGAAACATATAAGCAATTTAGAGGTATTTGTCCATCAGTAAATTTTGGGGAAATGCGAAGATATCTTTATAAAATTAAAAGCAACATTTTCCCAAAAAACCGACAAATATTACAAAAGTAAAGGAAATTTTCGAAAAAGAGGAAATTATAAAAACATTTGGTATGAGCAGATATGACGAAAAAGAAAAATTTTACAAGCACACTATTATAGAGGAATATTATGCGTACACCATTTTTATGTCACCTACAATATCTAGTGTTATAGACAATAGATCAACCACGGAACTATCTAATAGATGGTACATTTGCAGTTACACCCTGTTCTAATACTTTTAAGCAATTACTCATAATACATATAGCTCACGCTGAATATGTACAAGGTGAATATTACGGTATAAAGTAGGCACGTACTGTAGCACGTACGCAGTACGCAGAAAAGCCGCGTTCGCGGATAGCTGGGCAGACCTCGACGATATCAGAGTTCTACGCCTTCTACTGAATATGTACACATATTATATATACGTTATGGGTGGGATTTTAGAGTTGGATTCAAAATCAGGGTATTCGCTTTTTCCAGAATATTTATATATGTATATATGTAATGAGAGATTCTGAATTAGGAAAGATCTTATAATCGGTTACAAAATCAATGACACTGGCTACGCATAGAAGGTATATTTGTCACCAAATTATAAATTTCGAAATAATAATATTTCTGTTGTTTTTTCCTAAAAAAAAATTCTTTGAAGTGAGTAATAACGCCATTATGTCTTTATGACTTATTCGAGTGTGATTTAAAGCCATATTAAAAAATTTCGCGATTATGGTTTTATGAGACACACAAAAGAGTCATAAAGCCATTAAGGCTTTATAACATATGGCGTTATATCACGGCACCTTTTAAACATTATTTCATTTACTGTGTTTGTTTATTTTTGTATGAAAAAAACTTATATTTTTTATTATTATTTTGTTTAATATTTGTATTATTTTATCATCTGTTTATGTCTTTTTGTATTATAGAAGTGTATGAAAATTAAAATCCTAAAATTTTTATTCTGTATAAGTTTTTTGAAATTCAAAAAAGTTAGTATTGAAATTCAGCAATAAATTTTATATCCAAAAATAGGCAAGCAGTAATATGCAATTTGTTTTTTTGTTATGTTCATCATATTATAATTTTTCAATAATTTACTTAAGTGTATGTGAATATAATACTCGGATATGTGATACAATTTCCAAATAATCGAGTTATGTTTTTGTATGGATATTTCTTACAAAAATGTTTATTGTCTTATAAATATTTTTCTTTAGTATGTATTAATAAAAATAAAAAAATGTTAAAAATTTTTAAACAAAAAAATTTTTTATATAAAATTTTGTTATCTATCTTCTATAAATATAAAAGCGAAAGTTTGTTTGTTTGTTTGCTTGTTTGTTTGTTTGTTTGTTTGTTTGTATGTAGCGAATAGACTCCTAAACTGCCCTGCCGATTTTCAAGATTTTCAAAAATTTTTCTCTAACGGACCGCCAAGTTGGGGCTGTGGTGCAAGAATTTAAACTTCTTTGTTCAAAAATGAAAACGGTTTGACCGATTTTCTTCAAGTTTTGTATACGTTCTCCCCTGTGAGAATTGAGTTGACACTATTAACAGATTTGGAATTTGTTAACCCATGTCGGCCCGACGGTTGGTCAAAATAATTTTGGAAGCTAATATTGTCAAAATTTGCGAAGTACTGCTTTGGCTAAAAAGAAAGCCTCAAAAAAAATTTTGTTGAGTTCCATTAGCCCATTGCGGCCCAACAGCTTTTTACAAATTTTTTGGTTACTCAAATTTACTTATATGTGTGAAGCAATTTGAAAATGGAGTTGAGTCTGCTAACAGTCGTCAAATTTTGGAAAGTAGTTTGTACTGCTTTGAATTACAGAAAGTTTGAAAAATTACTAGAATAATCCTAGAAAAATCTTTTAAAAAAGATTGCTTTCATACATTTTAAATTTAGTGAACCGTGTGTAATTTTTGTGTTAACTTTTTGCAGTAACATCGACTTCGATTAAACCTCCATTGAGAGGCGCAGCCGGCAGCAACGCGACTTATAAGTTTCGTTTTTACATTAATAAAAAAAAACAAACTTTATTTTTTAAATATTCTTTAATTTGACTTTACAGGTATGATAATAATTACTTTCAGAATAAAATATTACAGGTATTTATAGTAAAAAAGATGCATTGTCAGCGAAACATATATTATATTAAAGAAATTTGGATAATTAATATTTAAAGTTTCCCAATTGTTATTAACTAATTTAATTCTGCTGACATTGCGTCTGAACAAAAAGGTGAACAACATATGAAATTTAGTTTACATAAAAATAAATGTTAATTATACAATATTAAGTTAAATTATATGTTAAGTTAAGTTATGGTTATATATTAGGATGATCATATAACTCCTCCCCCCTTTGTGTGAAGTGTGGGCCATCGAAGAGTTGATGCTGGTTTTTCTGGAATGTCATTTTGTGTGATATGATTTGTGACTGGAATACTAAATTGCTTTTCTGAAATTTTCTTGTAAAAGAGGTATATTAGTATAATTATAGTAAAAAATAGAGTTACTAATATTATAATAAAATTAATGATTTGTTTTTCTGATGTTGCAACTTCCAATAGTTTTACTGTTTTTTGGTTTTCTATTTGAAATGATTCTAATTTCTGTAGGTTTAGATCTTTGATGTTGTTTGAGTAGTTGATTCGTAGTGGTATTGAAGGTAACAAATGAATTTCATCCCAATGTTTTGTATTGAAGCTTTGGTAGTTAAAATTGTTTATTTCAATAGTGCAATTATTGTAATGTATTAACTTGGTCCCTTTAACTTTGATTTGATGAGGTTCACAGGATGATTTTAATGTTATTTCTGAACTGTTCATGATAAGAATGTAATTTGGTTCTGGCTGGATGATCTTTGGTACAAATAGTTGTTCTCTTAATGTGCAATTGGCTGGAAGGTTTTGGATTATTTTGCCAATACAGCTGGATTTTTCTGTTATTTCTTGATTTGTAGATTCAGTACAATAAAATATATTTTCTACTCTTGGACATGCTTCGTCAAAATATTGAATGTTATTAAGGTTATATGTTAAAAAAGGTTTTGTATGAATGGTTTTTGTATTATTAATAGGAAGTGGGATTACATGAATCATTGAGGATGATTCAGGGGATAAAATTGGAATTTTAATGTTAAAAATAATATTAGTATTATTATAATAGGCTTGTAAACCTAGTAATTGGTAGATATTCTCATCTGAATTGAATTGAATTGAATTATTATTAAATTTTTCTCGAATATCGCTTATTTCATTTATACTAAGAATTTGTTTTGATATAATGTTTAACCGAGCTAGTACTATTGCTTCTGCTAAACTTGTTAAGTGATTATTTAAAAGATCTATATTGTAGTTAATTTGATTGATATATTGAGATTGAATTACTAATTTTTCATTGTAACCTGATTTTAATATGCTATTTCTAAGTTCATCTTGATAATTTCTTAAATACAGCGAAATGGTTTCTTGTTGGTCATTTATATGTCTGGTAATATTGTTAAATCTTTCTTGCATTAAATAATTAATACCTATTTGGTTGTCAATTTCTTTATTTAGATTTTGTTGGTTTCTATTTAAAGTTTGAATTGCTTCGTTAATATTATGTGCATCTTTTGCATCCATGTTACCTGTTATAGTTTTTATCATGGTACCTAGGCCATTTATAAGACCTCTTTTAATTCTTAATTTTGGATATAGAGTATTTAATTTTTGATTTAAATTTTGTAATTTTGATTTAGTTATATTTATTGAGCCTTGTAATAAAGAGTCATTGTTTAAAGAATTTATAGTATCCTCGATTTTGTCAATGGTTTCTATGTATGTATCTAGTCTTACTATATGTAACAGATTGTTGTAACCTTTTATTGTTCTAGCTGTGCCTAATTTTAACGTAAGTATTTTATTCTCCGTCAGGTCTTGTATTTCCAGTCTCTGTCCGTTGACTGTTATTATTCTGAAATTTAAGTTTTCTTTTAATTTTAGCTTTATGAAATTTTCTATTTTTAAGATTTTTAATTGTTATTTTCCTGTTTTCTTTTACCCTATGTTTTGAAAATCTTGGTGTCATTTTATTTCTTTTAAATTCTTTTCTAAATATTTGATCGTTTTCTTGATAGTTTTCTGGTTCTTGTCTATTTTTATTTAATTTTTCGATTAAGGTTTTTGTTTTATTTTCTACTAATTTTTCTATTTCTGGGAAAAGCTTATTTTGGTTTAGGTGGGTGACGGTCATATTTTAATAAATTGCAAGTATCACAATTATTTATTATTTTACTAATTTTTTCCTTCATTAATGGAAAATAAAATTCTCTTTTGAGATGAAGTATTGTTTCAGTGATACCTCTATGATTATTTTTTAAATGATAGTCCCTAATTGTTTTGTCCTGTTCGTCTTCATTGATTATATCTTTTAGTATTTCGGTACAACGAATAAGTTTTAATGATCCACATCTAGCGAAATGTTTTGAAAAAGAACTTTGAATGAGTTTAAAAGTAGAATCGTCTGTATATATATAGCGGTAAGTTTGTTATGAGGTACAAATTTCTTTAAAATGTCAGTTATGGTTTCTTCTGTAAAGTTAGGTAACCTTATAGTTCGTTTTTGTTTATTCCGAAATGGTACTTCAAGTTGAATTGGAGGTTTTCTATCTGAGATTGACAAAATTAACTGATGGTTAAATTCATTTAACGGTCGTATTGCAATGGGAATTCCGTCATTCATATCTTCTGAAGCTGAATGAACAGTTGATCCAAATGTTCCCTGTACAGTAGAATTTGCATCAAGATCGTGTGCATGTATTTCATCTATTTTAATGCGACTTAAAGCATCGGCATTTGAATTTATTACGCCTTTTTTATACACAATTTCATAATCAAACTCCTCGAGTTTTAGTCGCCATCGAACAAGTCTTGAGTTGGGTTCTTTAAGATTCATCAACCAAACTAAAGGTTTGTGGTCGGTTACTATCTTGAATTTGTTTCCAAAGATGTAGGGCCGGAAATATTTTGTTGCCCAAACTATGGCCAACAGTTCCTTTTCTATGGTTGAATAGTTAATTTCAGAGCTTGTTAACGTTCTACTTGCATAGCATATCGGTTTATCTTGTCCAATTGTTCCTTGTGAAAGGATGGCACCAATGGCAAAATTGCTTGCATCAGTAGTGACTATAAAAGGTTTAGAGAAATCCGGGTATTGAAGGATTGGATCATTCATTAGAATATCTTTACAAGTTTCAAATGTTTTAATATAACGTTCGTCTAGTATAATTTTCTTACCTTTTTTCAAACATTCAGATAAAGGTTTGGTAAGTTTTGCGAAGTCCTTGATAAACTTTCTATAATATCCTAGTAGACCAAGAAATGATTTTATCTCTTTTGGGGTCTTGGGTAAAGGAAATTTCTTTATAGCATGAATTTTATCAGGATTCGGTTTAACTCCATCAGTTGTTACAAGGTGTCCAAGAAATGCAATTTCTTTTTTTAGAAATTCTGATTTATCGAGTTGGACTTTAAAATTAGCTTCTTGCAATTTTTTAAATACCTTCCGAAGGTTCTCGCAATGTTCCTGGAGAGATGTTGAAAAGACTATAATGTCATCGAGATAAACGAGACATATTCGTCCAACCAGATCTTTAAGAACATTATCCATCACACGTTGGAATGTGGATGGTGCATTCTTTAGACCGAAAGGCATACGAATATATTCATAATGACCTCCGTCTACCGAAAATGCGGTCTTTTGTATATCTGCAGGATTCATCTCGATTTGATGAAATCCGCTTGCAAGATCTAAAGTTGAAAAGTAAATACATTTACCTAATTTATCCAGTATTTCATTTATATTAGGCAAGGGGTATTTATCGCTTACGGTCTTTTCATTTAATTTGCGATAGTCGATTACTAATCCCCATTTTTGTTTACCGCTTGCATCGCGTTTTTTCGGAACAATCCAAACAGGTGAACCGCAAGGGGAGTAACTGTTTCGAATTATACCTTGATTTAACATATCCTTTATTTGGGTTTGGATTTCATTCTTATGAATGTATGGGTAACGATAAGATTTGGCATAAATAGGCGAATCATCTGTTAGCTTAATATTATGTTTAATCTGATTAGTAAAAGTGAGAGATTGACCTTCTTTAAAGAAAATATCTTCATATTCTTTACAAACTGCTAATAAATTTCGTTTTTCTTCGTTATTTAAATGTGAGGTTCTTATTAAATCTACTATATCTTGACGAGAAATATTTGAATTACAATTGTAATTAATTTTGAAATTATTTATTTCAGAAAATTCTTCTTTTAAAAATGGGTGAACTTTAATAGGTTGGTCTACATAAAGAATTTCTTCTTTATTTGAAATGTTGGTAACTTCTATCAAACTATACCAATCTTTTGCTAAATAAATTCCTTCTGAAACTAATATTTTTGGACAAATTTCAATGTTATTGATATGAATGCTGCCATTTTTATAATCTACTGGTAGTTTTACAATTAATTTTGATTTAGGTGGTATTTGAATTTGTTCAGAAGTTAAGTTAGGTTTAAAGTGAAGATTTATTTCTGTATTTGCAGTTAATAATTTTTTATTTGCAATATCTACTTTGGCTTTTAGAAGAGTAAGAATGTCTAATCCGATGAGTCCATCGAAATAGCCGTGAAATTTAAAAAGTAAAAGTTCCATTTGACCTATTTGTTGAAATTCCTTAAATATTGGTAAAGTAATTTTTTTGTTTAATTTATGTTTATTTAAAGCTGTAACTATTGTAACTGGTTCAATTTGGGTTATGTTATTTGGGTCTACTAAAACGGGATTAATAAAAGAAGAGGAAGCTCCTGTGTCAATTAGAAATTTTAATGGCTTATTATTATATAAAATTTGTATATATGGTAGTATATTTCCATGTTTATTAACATCTATGTATCCGGTGGGTTTGAATCGGCAAGCAAGCAAAAATTTGAATCATCTACTTCTATATCAGGTTTTTCGGAAATGTCTTCTTCTATATTATAGTTGTAATAGTTGTCCAAGTTTGTATAAAAATGATCATTAGAATAAATGTTGTCATCTTTTGGATTTTGTTCTTCTACGTTAAAAAGTTCTTCGCTAATAAAGTTGGGTAATTGCGTATTTTGTCTAAAGTTATTAAATTTATTAAAGTTTGGCCTCTGAGTTGAATTTTGATTTCGAATTAATGATCTTGATCTGGCTGATCCAATGTCCATTGGGGTTGGTCTTGGCTGATATGATGTAGTTGGTCTGTTATACTGTGCTAACTGATTATTAGCTGCGGGTCTAACAAATTGATTCCTTTGGTTGTTAAAGAAATTGTTGTTGGTACGATAATTAAAAGGATTATTCGGTCTAGGTTGAGTAAAACTATTATTATTATTTTTTGGAATTATTGCTTGTCCTCCATTTGGTCTATATGGTGTTGTAAAATTACTGAAATTATTGTTATTTTGAATGGGCTTTATTTTAGAAGTCTGCTGATTAAAAACTCTTGTATAGAATATATTTTGTTCTTTTATACAATAAGAGAATGCAACTGCTAAAGATTGTGGTCGCATAGCACGGATGGTTGACCCTAATGGTTCTTTAAGTCCTGATAAGAAAACGTTAAGACACATTTCATTATAAAGATCTTTCTTTGCAGCTATAACATTTTGAGCTTTTTCATGTATGTTTATATGATTAAACATGGTAGCTTGAATTTCTATAACGTCAGAATAAAAATTTTCTACTGTTTTGTTATTCTGTTTTAACGTATGCAAATCTTTTATAAGGGATGTCTCGTTTCTTTTATCAGAGTAATGAAGAATCAGGTTCTCTTTCATTTTTTCCCATTCTAATGGAGTTCCATACATATTTAGAACTTCATTAGCCTGTCCTTCAATTTTGTTTCTAATTGCCCTAAGAATAATTTTGTCATACAAAGTCCCGTCAATTTCAGTTATTAAAGTTAGGATTCCTTCGACATTGTCGATGAAATCGTGCAATAATCTTGGATTTCCATCGAATTTTGGTAAATCCTTTATTGCATCTGGTATTCTAAGACTGTTATAAATGCGATTGATAGCGTCACTGTTTTGCATTATGGTTATTTCCGAATCGTACGAGTTAAAACTATGAACAGAATCTAAGCTTGAATTTAAAAAGTTATCAAGATTAATTTGGTTATTGTTTTCGAAATCTAGGGAAGCAGGAATACTAGTTAATAAATTTTCAGATAAATTTCGAGGAGAATATGGAGCAACTCTAGGTTTAAAGTCTTTTGACCTTTTGAACATTTATATTTTTCTAAGAAATAAGTTTTTTTTGTTTTAGAAAGAACAATTTATGATAAAATTTTATTTAAAGATTTTATTTATTAAAAATTTTGTTATTTAATAAAATTTATTTAAGTAATATATTAATGAAATATATTCATATAAATATTTAATTGATAAAATTTATTTATTTAAAACAATTTATTTAATTTAAATTAACATAAAAATATATGATTTCAAAACAATATATTTAGATTTATTTATTTTAAAATATATTTTATTTAGTTTTAAGTGAAAATTGTTAAAAGAATATTTTTTTATTTTTTATTTTTAACAAATTATTTATGATTTTGAAATAATTTTAGTTTTAAATTTTATATATTTAATTTAATTAATTAATTTTCCTTTAATTAATTTAAAATTTAAGCAATTTTTTCTATAATTTTATTTTTATATATTTTTTTTCAATTTATTTTTTGATCAATATAAATTTTTTTTTTTTTGAATAATTCACTGTGCCTAAGGCAGCCTCACCTTAGGTATCGAAGAATAGGCTTGATCACAGTGAAAATATTAAAAATTTTAATTTTTTATACTTTTTGTTTTATAATTTTTTTTTTCTTATTATCTTATATATTTATAATTTTCTTATATTTTTTGTTTTCTTTTACTTTAATTTAATAGGAATTGATTTGGAAGGAAGTATAGGATAGTAATAAAAAATTTTGACTTACGTGAGCATGAGAAGAAAAATACTCATTGTACCTGTAGGCTCGTTGTTGTTCTAGGATCCAAATTAAAGAACTGAAGTTCACCAGTTGACCTTTTGATGTGTTTCCAATTTGCACTTTATATAATATACAGCTTAATCTTGTTGCTTCCAAATTATTCACGTTCACAAAAATTCTGGATTTCTAATTTTTCACAATATTCCTTTGTGGTATTAAATTCCAGTTTTAATAAATTATTTAATAACAATATTCCTTTGTTATAAAAAATTTTTCACAATTTTATTTTAATTTTATTAAAATGTTTTTTTATTTAAATTAAAAATAGTTTAATGTTTTTTTTTTTTTATTTTAATAATATATTTATTAAAATTAGTTCTTATTATATTTATTAGATATTTATTTTAAGCGATATATATATTAACCGGAACACACTTTACTTAAAAGGATCACTGTTTTTGGATCCTACCGACTGCGCCACTTATAAGTTTCGTTTTTACATTAATAAAAAAAAACAAACTTTATTTTTTAAATATTCTTTAATTTGACTTTACTGGTTACAGGTATGATAATAATTACTTTCAGAATAAAATATTACAGGTATTTATAGTAAAAAAGATGCATTGTCTGCGAAACATATATTATATTAAAGAAATTTGGATAATTAATATTTAAAGTTTCCCAATTGTTATTAACTAATTTAATTCTGCTGACATTGCGTCTGAACAAAAAGGTGAACAACATATGAAATTTAGTTTACATAAAAATAAATGTTAATTATACAATATTAAGTTAAATTATATGTTAAGTTAAGTTATGGTTATATATTAGGATGATCATATAACTCGCGCACCGGGTATTAGCTAGTATGTTATAAAATTGAAAGGAAAATACCTAGAAAACCTTGCATAAAAATTTTGAGAAAATTTCAGTTTAAATATCTATATCATGTCGTTTTCAGAAGTTAAAATACCGCTGATCGAAAGAGCATTTCCAATTTTGGTAAATAAATTATTTCCATTTTATTATTCAATAATCAACTACATATTCTAGCTTGTTTAAGAAACTGATGTAATTATTTTTATTTCATTATTTATTCTTTAACTATTTCATGCTTAGTCACTCTGTAGACATAGCTGTGTGTTTGTACTATTTAAATAAGTTTTTTTATGAACGCAAGAACTGTCGATGTTAAAAAATATGGTTTTAAATTTTTTTTAAGCATAGATTATGTTATTATATATTAATATGTCTCTTAAGATACAGATTATTTTAACAATAAAAAATGATGATTTTTTTAATATATATGTAAATATGTATGATTTAATTTTTAAATTAAAATTTCACTAAAATATTTTGTACCTTAATCTATTTAAAATTTGAATGTTAGGAATCCTAAAGTTATATATCGATGTATCTCCAAAACTATTGTTTTAGACACGGTTATAACATTCCCGACACCGATCCGGACCATCACAATCTTTAAATCAAAGTATGACTTATGAAAATCGGCCTAATAGTTTCGGCACTATCTCAAAATAAAAAATCCGGCTTTTGAAATTATATACTTATATAGATATAAATGGCTGACAAAATGTAAACAATTAGCTGTTAAAGTATATAGAAAAATAAAAAAATAAAAAACAACTTTTGCGACAAGGCTGCGTTGAAACTTTGTTGTTACTTTCATTGCAAACATTTATATTTTTTTCCATACCGATATGTTTAACTTTTGAAATAGTATTTCAACGTTGTTGACTGCGCACATTGTGCTTAAGAGGTAAACGTTTTTAATGTTACATGTATTAACAAAAATGCCATTTATTATGTATAACTATTATGCACAATAAGCTTGAATAAAACAAGTTCCAACAAGTTTGTAGATCGCTTTTAAAAAAGAAAAAAAAATAAAAGAAATAAAGTACAAATTACAAACTTTCACTTCTTGTCATTTTTATATACATAGGTCTATACATAGTACATACATATATGTAACACACGGATGGACAAATCATTTATTTTTCTATTAAAAAAAAGAAAAAGAGAAAACGAATGACTGAAAAAGTGACATCTGAAACTTTTTGTTTATTATATTGTTTTTTCCTAAGTATTTAAATTTAATATTTACCTATATATGTATATTTTTATTTTCAAAGTGTTTTGTGTTTTTGATTTTTAATTGGCTCTCATTATTTTAGTAAAATTGAAATTGATACTGCAATCAGATGGAGAAAGTTGTCTTCCAGATTAAAAAATAGTAGATACAGTTTAAAACAATATCTCTGAATTTTTTTGTCATAGTTTTTAAGATTGAAACGATGGTAAAAAAAAATAATTTATCTAGATAAGTATGTATTTTAATAGCATTATAAGTAATTATCATACAAAATGATTGTACCTAACTGGTTAAAAAATTTACGTTGCTATGCCTATCAATTGTATATATGTATTTGAAAGTTTTTAAAATAAGTATTTTTACGATATTGATAATCTTTTACATGATTTGACGGTTAGAGTTTTAATTTTTTGTTGATTATTTTTTCTCGTTTTTAGCACATTTTCAAAAAATTTTGTAAAAATGTGCCTATATAGCTTCACTCTGTCCGTCCGTCCGTTCGTATGTTTACAAAAACTTTTACACCGTTTGAAATAGAGTAAAGAAATTTTAATCATGGGTAGTTTTTGCAAAAAAAATTATTTCGTAGAAGAATTTTTTTCTGTAGCCCCACCTGTTACGGAGCTACAGCCCCCCAAAGTTGGAAAAAGCCCTACATTTAAATGGTTATAACAAGAGTTCTGTTAGATATATTTTCAAGCTGAAAACGGCAAACGATAGCTGGTTTCATAAACTTTGACAGGCAAATGTTTAGGGTTGTCATACGGTACTAAAATTTAGTATTATATAAAACTCAATTTTTACAAAATTTTTGGTCCCACATATCTCTTAAACGGTTTAAAATAGGGTCTTGAAATTTTGGGAGAAGTTAGATCCTTACAAGTTAGTAGGAGTAGGTTAAAAAAACTTTATTGGATGAAGTTAGGTCCTTGAGAAATTTGGCAACCTTCCCCATTGAAGGGCTATTAGAACTTTAAAATAAAAAATTTACTGTTTTTATAAGTAAGCAGTAACTTAGTCACCAACGTATATATTTCCTTAAACGTTAATATTGAAGCTAGTATGAAACACTATATTATTTTGAAAATGTGCTTTTTTAAAAACCCTTGGTTTTTTATATTCACTTGTTTTACAGGTGAATGATTATGTTTGATCAATAATGCAATATTATTTCATTTTTAATATAATGTTAATGACTTCATCCTCTGATATTTTTAATAATTCATTATTATTAATAAGGAAAAATTTTATTCATAGGTAGTTTATCAAAACAATAATACATTTATTTTATTTTCGGGCGATAATCACTTTTGATTAATTTACGAGATTAGCCAGTTTAGCATTCTGTGTCATTTATTTAACTGTACTATAACTGTGCCGTAAAATTTAAATACAACTAAACATCATCGAATTATGAACTTTTATAAAAAAAAACGTTGCTCAAAACGCTAAATAACTTGCTAACCAGTAAAATTATTTTATTTATTTACAAATATTTTCAATTCAATAAAGTAATAATTTGTAAAATTCTACATCTGAGAAAAATTGTAGACATTCACATAATTTTAAATTTTAAAATAAAATTATTTTTGGCTTAATGGTATGCTGTTGCTTTCAAGACGTTTTTGAAAAAAGTAAAGAGATACTGCGTCGACGTAAACGACACGCTTGTATGAAACTTCAAGTTTCTACCTTTAATAATTTCGAAGATATACTAGTTAGATCTTGGGAGGTAGCCGAACCAAAACTCCAATTATTCCCAAATTGAGGGAAATGGGGAAAAACACCCATATACAAAATTTGAAGGTTCTATCTGCATTGGTTTTGGAATTATATTCGTTTGGCCTCAATTCGATTAAAAGCTTCTAAAATTCAAGTCCATGGTCCGATCTCGCCCAATTTCATATCATTTCAAAATTTATCGAGAAAGCTTCATCATGAGTTATCATGTTTTCGAATATATGCTCATGTTTTCGCAATGCTTTCGTATTTCTGTATATATAAATATTATTCCCAATCCCAAATATTAATAAACTCTTTTAATATTATGCTTCATTGCAATTAATTGATAACTCATTTTTTATTTAAAACGAGGAAGATTATAGTTGCCCTTGTCAACTTTTAGATACCCGTGCATACCCACTAACCGTTATTTATTTCCCTTATGCTATTATAAATATTACAAAAAAAATATAATTAATTAATATATATAATTTTTAATTCATACAATATAATTACCATAATTACCATAGGTTATTGCCATCATTATTGCTTAAAAACAAAAAAAACCCTAAAAGTTGGTCTGGATGATGTCCAACTTTGCCAACTAACTTGCCCTATTACTTTACCTGCCCAGTTTTAATTTTAACCTCGTAGCTTCATTAGATTCAGCTCCCCGAAGATGGGACCGTAACATTATGAAATTCCATATAAGTGCTCGATTCATTATATAACAAGTTGTGTATAATTTTCATACTCGTAGTGTAATCAGTTTCCAAGAAATTCATCTTGATGCAAAGAAGTTGTATGGCAGCCCCCCGAAAATGGAGCCGTAACATTTTGAAACTTCATATAAGTGCTCGATTCATTATATAACTAACCGTGTGTAATTTTCGTCTTCCTGGTATAATTACTTTTGAAGAAATTCATATTGGTTTAAATAAGTTGTGTGGCAGCTCCCCGAAACCTTGGTATGATCTTATCGAAATGTTTTGTGTGAATTTCAAAACTCTAGCTCTAATTTTTCAATTCTATCTCTTTTAATTAATTTTTAATTCACGAATATATTAATCTTAAGCAAAATAAGCTGCATATGATATGATCATATTCATATAATAATCATCATGATAGATATTAATCATCATATTCATAATCATTATATCTATCAATATCAATAAGCCATTTACTTAAAAAAAAAATCTTTGTGTTCTTTTTTGCTTATCTTAAATAAACTACGCATCATTTAAATAATATGAAATTCTAACTCGAAATCGTTATCTACAAAAAAAAAAAACAAAAACAAAAAAACAAAATTCATATAATTTCATGTTAAATACAAGATGCATAGCAAAATTTCAAATTTTTATATGAAAATGTTGGAGTTAAAAAAGTTAGCTGTTCGAGAGCTACCCGAAGTTTTGGTCCGATCTTAACCAAAAAAAATAGGGAACCTAGAAATTGATTGAAAATATTTTGTGAAAATTTCAAAACTGTAGCTCTTTTAGTTTTTGAGTTATCGTGCTGACACACAGACGGACGGACGGACGGACAGACACACATAGCTAGATCGACTCATTTTTCGAATCTGAGCCGATACGTACCCTTGGCACTATATCTAGCTCGTCTAGATCGATGCGTTACAAACGGAGGAGCAAATCTAATATACCCGATGTCATATATGTATGCACGGGTATAAAAAGTTCATTCATTGATGAAAACAAATTAAATCGATTGTTACAAAAAAATAAA
The DNA here is from genome assembly GCA_963082915.1 of Dolichopus griseipennis. Taxonomy (NCBI): domain Eukaryota; kingdom Metazoa; phylum Arthropoda; class Insecta; order Diptera; family Dolichopodidae; genus Dolichopus; species Dolichopus griseipennis. Next base: position 301,305,710 of record OY720441.1, on the reverse strand, counting down.
AACTCAATTTTTTCCACATCATTAGCTTTTTGTTTTTTTTACGTAATATGAATTTCCAATTACGACAATTAGTCAATCGTTTTTTTATTGAAAAATGGAAATCATTATGATAAAAACTTTTTCTAATTTTTTGTTTTATTTTTCTTGTAGTGGGGATTTAGATCTTTTAATATGAATAAAATAGCAAATTTAAACTTTTTACTATTGAATAGAAAAAAAAGTTTTTTTTTGATTTTTTTTTTTATTTGTAAAAGCAAGGCTGTGGGTGTATTTTTTTTAAATTTAGTAATTATTATGACTATGAGTCAACATTCAACAATATCTTCTATATTTTTTACTTAATGTTTTAAATTTTTTTCTGACCTGTCACTTATTATTTTCTTTCTGAATAATATTTAAAAATATACCGTGGCAATGCCATTGTTATTATTTTCATTTGTCACCACTTTTTTAGTTTATTTATGTTAATAAAATATTTTTGCAACTACACACATACTTAATTATATCCAGACGAATATAATTTTTCTCTTAACTTTATAAATACTAGGTTAAAAATTAATAAAAAGTACAAAATAACCCGGACATATGCTCGTATATAAGTACAAAATAAGTGCATAAACCACGTGACTGTATGTAGCTGCTACTTATATTAAGGTTAAATTTGTTTTTTACCTAATACAAAATTTCAAAGAAAATTTAAAGAAAAAAATCTTAAAAATCATTTGCCTGTTCATTAAAATGTGTCTACTATTTTGGGCTTTAAAAAGATACTTTCGTATATTTTTATGTTAAAAAATAAGATGATTAAATATTATGATGTTGATGACTTAAGTGCAACGGTAATCTTGGTAACTAAGAAAACTTTTTCGCATAATTTTTTTTTTTTTATTTTAAACTAGCAGATTTACCCGGCGTTGCCCGGAAGCTTGAAAATTGTAAAAAAGCAAGTTTCAGCCAATTTTTTGAGATACTACTTTGCCTATAAATGCCACAAAAAAATATTTGTGGAGTTCCGTTAACCCATCGTGGCCCAACAGCTTTTTATAGGTTTTTTCGTTGCTTTGCTATATATTAGAAATGATTTAACAGATTAACTTCAAATTTCGTATATGTATTCTTCTCTGAAAATGAAGTTCAATTTACTAACAGACTTGAAAGTTGTTAACCCCTGCCGACGATTGTTCAAAAAAAAATTTGTAAGTAAATTACGTCCAATTTTTGAAAGTAGGTACAACTTCTTTGAATTAGGGGAATACTTAAAAAAAAGGTTTGTCGAGTTCTTTTAATCGATTGCGAAACAAAAACTTTAAAAAACAGTTTGCAAAACAATTTGAACGATTATCTCTAATTTTTCTATACATGGTGCTTCTTGACAATTTGTTGCTCCTTGACGATATAGTTGAGGATGGTAGGTTTCCGGTGAACAATGTTAACTGAATTAAAATGACTATAGGTCAAAAGGGGATTTTCTTGAATTGCCAACGCTTGAATAAAATATAGTCGATGGTTTAGAAAAGGTTTAAAAATTCGCTTTTCAACTTATATTTTGTTTAGTAAGGTAAACGGCTATATTATCGTCCTATGGCGGTATTATCGTCCTAATACAGTTTTTTTAATATAACTTCCCTAAAAATTGAAATACAATAAAATTAGACTACGCAAAATATTTTCTATTATTTCTTTTGTCATTTATTAAAATATCGCGATTAAATTCACAATTTAGCTGTTTTAAAATTCAATTTGAAATGACAAGGGTCTAATGCAGCTCTGTTTTGATTAATTTCTATTAAAAAGTTCTAAATTTAAGAGAAAAACAAAATTCGTGTTTGTGAGAGAAATAAAAGTTGGAAAATTAAATTTTTAATTACATTCAATAAATTTAAGTTTAAACTATAATTTTTTTTCATTAATTTTAAATTTGGTTACTAATTGTGATTACTATAGTTATAATAAATTAGGACGGAATTATGGACATTATATTTAAAAAATGTACATTATATCGTCCTATAGGACGAAATTAGGTTTGCGAAGAGATTTTTATTAATTAACATTTTATTATTTTAAATCATTTCGTTTTTTTATTTATTAACAGCATTTGATAGGTAATTTAATATATAATATAAAAACCTTTTATCGTCCTATACTTTTTTCTCAAATTTTAAAGTTATATTAAAAGAAAGTTTAGGACGATTTTACGTACATTGAATAGGACGATATTAGGACTTACTTTGAATTATACGATATTGGGAACATTTTAATGTAAATTGAATAGGACTATATTAGGTTAAGTATAACGATTTTAGGAATATTGCAATTTATACTTATTTTTGATAATTCTTATGAAAAAATAATTAAAGGAAATATTTCAAAGGAGAAAAATTGTCTCCACCTTCGTAGGTAATAAAAAAATGACGGAAACATTAAATTTTTTTAATGAATTCTGATTTTTAATAATTATTTATTTTTTTTTAATTTATGGTTTAATTTATTAAATTATTTAATTAATTATTTTTTATTTTCAATTTTTAAATTAAATGGCTATGAAAAATTACATAAATAGATAAATAATATATGAAAACACACCGTTTCATGTCTATTTTGAGATAGGACGAAATTAGGTACAGCAATAGGACGATAATAGGAAAACAAAATTTTAAAACGGAAATTATGTACAAACAACCCAAATTTTTTAAATTTATAATTTTTTAATATATTTTATTAAAATTATCGAAATAAAAACGTAATTGAAAAAAAGAAAGCCTAAACTTTCATAAAATAGTATAACATTATAAAGTTTACTTTGAAAACCTGTCAAATTAATTCATTTTGTGCCATGACCAAAAATTATAGGACGATAATATAGCCGTTTACCTTACTCACCTGAAAGTTGTAATACGCTCTTTTTCGTTTTTTTATGATTTTATGAGAGAAATCTAGGCTTATTTTTGGAAAAACTGTTTTAAAATACTATGTATTTAAGCATTATATATAACAAATTGAATTTTTTGATTTTTAGATTTCATTTGAAGAAAACTGAAAATTTCATTGAATCTTTGTTCAAAACGCACAAACAGGTCAAAACCAAATTAACCCTGTGGGTTTTAATTAAAATGCTGGTACAAAATTTTCAATAAAATACTTTTAATCGTATAAGAAAATAAAATATATAGAAAACTTCATATCATCGTCGTGGAAAATGGGTTAATCGAACTTAACTAAAACTTTTTGCAGCCTCTCTTTTAGACTACAAAATCAACCTGTAAAATTGGACACAAATCGAAAACACAAAATTTTTTGAAAGTCCGCCAGGCCGAAATGGGTTAATTTATTCCAACCAAATTTATACAACTAAATGCGGTTGCTAAGAGGAACATTTGTGCAAAATTTCAAGTCAATCGGTCAAACAGTTTTGACTCGACATCAAAAACATTGAAAAAGCTTCTTTGCACTCTCGTGCCCAAACGGGTTAACCGAACTCAACAAAAATTTGTCCCAGACTTTATTTTCGACTGCGAAACCACCTTGTAAAATTGGACACAAATCGGAAACACAAAATTTTTTGGAAGCCCGCCAGGCCGAAATGGGTTAAATTATTCCAACCAAATTTTTGCAACTAATTGCGGTTGCTAAGAGGAACATTTGTGCAAAATTTCAAGTCAATCGGTCAAACTGTTTCGGCTCGACATAAAAAACATTGAAAAAGCTTCATTGCGCCCTCGTGCCCAAACGGGTTAACCGAACCCAACAAAAATTTGTGCCAGCCTCTCTTTTTGACTGCAAAACCACCCTGTAAAATTGGACACAAATCGGAAACACAAAATTTTTTGGAAGCCCGCCGGGCCGAAAGGGGTTAATTTATTCCAACCAGTTTTATACCATTAATTCCGTGTAATAAGAAGAACATTCGTGCAAAATTTCAAGTGAATCGTTCAAACCGTTTCGATTCGACATCAAAAAAACGAAAAAGCTTAAAACGGCTCTGGAGCCGCAACCTGCTGACTTATAAAAATGCGACATAGCCTATGTCACCCCCCGGACTCCCAAAATTATTCCTCTAAAATTTGGTGTCAATCGGACCAGTGGTTTTCACGTGAATCCTGGACAAACAAACAAACAAACAAATAAACAAACAAATTTTCTTCTTTATATATTAGACTAGCAGATTTACCCGGCATTGCCCGGAAGCTTGCAAATTGTAAAAACGCAAGCTTCAGCCAATTTTTTGAAATACTACTTTGCTTATAAATGAAGCCACAAAAAAATATTTGTAGAGTTCCGTTAACCCATCGTGGCCCAACAGCTTTTTATAGGTTTTTTCGTTGCTTTGTTATATATATTAGAAATGATTTAACCGATTAACTTCAAATTTTGTATATGTTTGAAAATGAAGTTCAATTTACTAACAGACTTGGAAGTTGTTAACCCCTGTCGACCCGACGATTGTTCAAAAAAAAATTTGTAAGCAAATTACGTCCAATTTCTGAAAGTAGGTACAACTTCTTTGAATTAGGGGAATGCTTAAAACAATGTTTTGTCGAGTTCTTTTAACCGATTGCGAAACAAAAACTTTAAAAAACAGTTTGAACGATTATCTCTAATTTTTCTATACATGGTGCTTCTTGACAATTTGGTGCTCCTTGACGATAGAGTTGAGGATGTTAGGTTCCCGGCGAATAATGTTAACTGAATTAAAATGACTATTGGTCAAATGGGGATACTAAGTTTGCCATTATGTCATTATACTATGTCAATAGTAGTTATCTTGAATTGCCAACCAGTTTTGACTCGACATCAAAAACATTGAAAAAGCTTCTTTGCACTCTCGTGCCCAAACGGGTTAACCGAACTCAACAAAAATTTGTGCCAGACTCTGTTGTCGACTGCGAAACCACCTTGTAAAATTGGACACAAATCGGAAATACAAAATTTTTTGGAAGCCCGCCACGTCGAAATGGGTTAAATTATTCCAACCAAATTTATACAACTAATTGCGGTTGCTAAGAGGAAGATTTGTGCAAAATATCAAGTCAATCGGTCAAACTGTTTCGGCTCGACAGTAAAAACATTGAAAAAGCTTCTTTGCACTCTCGTGCCCAAACGGGTTAACCGAACTCAACAAAAATTTGTCACAGACTTTATTTTCGACTGCGAAACCACCTTGTAAAATTGGACACAAATCGGAAACACAAAATTTTTTGGAAGCCCGCCACGTCGAAATGGGTTAAATTATTCCAACCAAATTTATACAACTAATTGCGGTTGCTAAGAGGAAGATTTGTGCAAAATATCAAGTCAAACAAATGTGCAACAAATGTTCTTCTTTATATATTAGATTAGAAATTTGCATTCAAAACCTTTTACAAAATTACAAATAGACATGAGTTAAAAGTTTTAAAAATATTGTTTTCGACCGTTAAGCAGGCCAACAAAAACTTAAAAAAAATACATTAGGTCCAAACGGGTTAATAGAGCGCAATCATGTTTTTTGGTGAGCTTGTGAAATAATGCAATGTTTGCGTTAACTTTAAACTGTGTTAGTCGAACAATTGTTTTTTTTTTAACATATTGATTAAACCTTTTCAACAGAAAAACAAATTTATATTAAAGATTGAACTCTTTAAGGAGATCAAATTTAATGAACCCTTGTGACAAAAGGGGTTAAATGATAAAAATCAAATTAACCCTGTGAGCTTTGCTAATAAAGATTAGCTGAAAAATGTGTTCAAGATTAGCTGAAAAAAGTGTTCGTTTAAGCTCAACAACAAAAACATTGAAAAAGCTTCATTGCGCTCTCTTGCTCAAACGGCCAAAAAAAATATTGAAAGCCCGCCAGGCCGAAATGGGTTAATATATTCCAAGCAACTGCATAAAACTAATTCCGTTTGCTAAGAGGAAGATTTGTGCAAAATTTCAAGTCAATCGGTCAAACTTTTTCGGCTCAACATCAAAAACATTGAAAAAGCTTCATTGCGCCCTCGTGCCCAAACGGGATAACCGAACCCAACAAAAATTTGTGCCAGCCTTTCTTTTCGACTGCAAAACCACCCTGTAAAATTGGACACAAATCGGAAACAAATAATTTTTTGGAAGCCCGCCGGGCCGAAATGGGTTAATATTTTCGAACCATCTTTATACAACTAATTCCGTTTACTAAGAGGAAGATTTTTGCAAAATTTCAAGTCAATCGGTCAAACTGTTTCGGCTCGACATCAAAAACATTGAAAAAGCTTCATTGCGCCCTCGTGCCCAAACGGGTTAACCGAACCCAACAAAAATTTGTGCCAGCCTCTCTTTTTGACTGCAAAACCACCCTGTAAAATTGGACACAAATCGGAAACACAAAATTTTTTGGAAGCCCGCCGGGCCGAAAGGGGTTAATTTATTTCAACCAACTTTATACCATTAATTCCGTTTAATAAGAAGAACATTCGTCCAAAATTTCAAGTTAATCGGTCAAACCGTTTCGACTCGACATCAAAAAAACGAAAAAGCTTAAAACGGCTCTGGAGCCGCAACCTGTTGACTTATAAAAATGCGACATAGCCTATGTCACCCCCCGGACTCCCAAAATTATTCCTCTAAAATTTGGTGTCAATCGGACCAGTTGTTTTCACGTGAATCCTGGACAAACAAACAAACAAACAAATTTTCTTCTTTATATATTAGACTAGCAGATTTACCCGGCGTTGCCCGGAAGCTTGAAAATTGTAAAAACGCAAGCTTCAGCCAATTTTTTGAAATACTACTTTGCTTATAAATGAAGCCACAAAAAATATTTGTGGAGTTCCGTTAACCAATCGTGACCCAACAGCTTTTTATAGGTTTTTTCGTTGCTTTGTTATATATATATTAGAAATGATTTAACCGATTAACTTCAAATTTCGTATATGTGTTCTTCTTTAAAAATGAAGTTCAATTTACTAACAGACTTGGAAGTTGTTAACCCCTGTCGACCCGACGATTGTTCAAAAAAAAATTTGTAAGTAAATTACGTCCAATTTCTGAAAGTAGGTACAACTTCTTTGAATTAGGGGAATGCTTAAAAAAATGTTTTGTCGAGTTCTTTTAACCGATTGCGAAACAAAAACTTTAAAAAACAGTTTGAACGATTATCTCTAATTTTTCTATACATGGTGCTTCTTGAGAATTTGGTGCTCCTTGACGATAGAGTTGAGGATGTTAGGTTCCCGGCGAATAATGTTAACTGAATTAAAATGACTATTGGTCAAATGGGGATACTAAGTTTGCCATTATGTCATTATACTATGTCAATAGTAGTTATCTTGAATTGCCAACGTTTGAATAAAATATAGTCGATGGTTTAGAAAAGATTTAAAAATTTGATTTTCAACTTATATTTTGTTTAGTACTCACCTGAAAGTTGTAATACGCTCTTCCTCGTTTTTTTATGATTTTATGAGAGAAATGTAGGCTTATTTTTTGGAAAAACTGTTTTAAAATACTATGTATTTAAGCATTATATATAACAAATTGAATTTTTTGATTTTTAGATTTCATTTGAAGAAAACTGAAAATTTCATTGAATCTTTGTTCAAAACGCACAAACAGGTCAAAACCAAATTAACCCTGTGGGTTTTAATTAAAATGCTGGTAAAAAATTTCCAATAAAATACCTACTTTTAATCGTATAAGAAAATAAAATATATAGAAAACTTCATATCATCGTCGTGGAAAATGGGTTAATCGAACTTAACTAAAACTTTTTGCAGCCTCTCTTTTAGACTACAAAATCAACCTGTAAAATTGGACACAAATCGAAAACACAAAATTTTTTGAAAGTCCGCCAGGCCGAAATGGGTTAAATTATTCCAACCAAATTTATACAACTAATTGCGGTTGCTAAGAGGAACATTTGTGCAAAATTTCAAGTCAATTGTCAAACGGTTTTGACTCTAAATCAAAAACATTGAAAAAGCTTCTTTGCGCCCTCGTGCCCAAACGGGTTAACCGAACTCAACAAAAATTTGTGCCAGACTCTATTGTCGACTGCGAAACCACCTTGTAAAATTGGACACAAATCGGAAATACAAAATTTTTTGGGAGCCCGCCACGTCGAAATGGGTTAAATTATTCAAACCAAATTTATACAACTAATTGCGGTAGCCAAGAAGAACATTTGTGCAAAATTTCAAGTCAATCGGTCAAACCGTTTTGACTCGACATCAAAAACATTGAAAAAGCTTCATTGGGCCCTCGTGCCCAAACGGGTTAAGCGAACCCAACAAAAATTTGTGCCAGCCTTTCTTTTCGACTGCAAAACCTTCCTGTAAAATTGGACACAAATCGGAAACACAAAATTTTTTGGAAGCCCGCCGGGCCGAAAGGGGTTTATTTATTCCAACCAACTTTATACCATTAATTCCGTTTAATAAGAGGAAGGTTTGTGCAAAATTTCAAGTCAATCGGTCAAACTGTTTCGGCTCGACATCAAAAACATTGAAAAAGCTTCATTGCGCCCTCGTGCCCAAAAGGGTTAGCCGAACCTAACAAAAATTTTTGCCAGCCTCTCTTTTTGACTGCAAAACCACCCTGTAAAATTGGACACAAATCGGAAACACAAAATTTTTTGGAAACCCGCCGGGCCGAAAGGGGTTAATTTATTCTAACCAACTTTATACCATTAATTCCGTTTAATAAGAAAAACATTCGTGCAAAATTTCAAGTGAATCGGTCAAACCGTTTCGACTCGACATCAAAAAAACGAAAAAGCTTAAAACGGCTCTGGAGCCGCAACCTGTTGACTTATAAAAATGCGACATAGCCTATGTCACCCCCCGGACTCCCAAAATTATGCCTTTAAAATTTGGTGTTAATCGGACCAGTGGTTTTCACGTGAATCCTGGACAAACAAACAAACAAACAAACAAATAAACAAACAAATTTTCTTCTTTATATATTAGATTAGAAAATTTTCTTACAAAATTAAATGTTATAAATGAAAATTATTCCATAATTTGTTATAGAGGTAAAATTAAAAAAATTTTAATTTTTAGCATATAAAACTATCGAAAATACTTCACCCTTTGAGAGGCGCAGAAGCGGGCAATCGAAAATTATCTAGTTTACATATAAGTAGGTATTATTTTTCTTTTTTTTGCATATTTTTACCAAAAATTCTAATTTAATTTAAATATTAATATCTATAAATATAATATTTAAAAATCAAAAAATAAAAAACATAATAATAGTGATAAGGGCTCATATACATAAAATTAATATTATATTAGTACGAGTACTGATAATTTCAGCCATAGACTAATAATAATTTATTTAAATTTTATTTTTGTAGTTGTATATAGGAATGTCGTAAAAAATATTATTTGCAAAATAAATAAAACATTAAAAAAAGAAGTACTATTTTTCTATGATTTTATGAAAGAAATTTATGTTTTTTTTTAGAAAAAAAATGTTTTAAAAACATAGTATTTAGGCATTATTCGCAATAATATTGCTACGAAATTAAACTGTTTGATTTTTATACTTTATTAGAAGAAACAGAAAATTGCAGCCTGACACTGAAATCTATTGTTAAAGAACAAAAAATGTAAGCATAAAACAAAGACTTAAAAATGTAAAAAATGTAAAGATAAAACAAAGACTTACGAAAAAATGTAGAGATGACAATATTTTTGTGCTATTTAAATTGAAACATATTATTATTAGAATTCTTAATTAGCTTTATTTTTAAAGAATAGCAAATATACAAAAGTTAAGAGTTTTAAAAATATTTTTATAAAACGGTAAAAAAAAATTATTCCTGTTAGCTAACGGAATTTGCTGTATATAGTTTAATTATATTAACACATTTCGAGCCGGTGCTGGTTTTGTAATCCCAAAGAGGGACTGAAATAAATTTTAACTGTGTTCGATTAACCCGTTTGGGCACGATATATCGAAACCAAATTATGTAATTTAGCTTTTGCACTTTTTGAGAAGAGCACAGAAATTAGTCTCATTACTTGAATGAGACTTTGTGCCAAAACATTAATTAATTAACGCTGTGAGCTTCCGTAATAAAGATCAATGCTTGTGCAATAAAATAGATTTAACAGTTTAAGCAACAAAAAATTATTGAAAACATCATGGCGCCGTGCCCAAACGGGTTAATCGAACACAGTTAAAATTTATTTCAGTCCCTCTTTGGGATTACAAAACCAGCACCGGCTCGAAATGTGTTAATATAATTAAACTATATACAGCAAATTCCGTTAGCTAACAGGAATATTTGTGTCAAACCGTTTCGACTCGACATCAAAAACATTGAAAAAATTTCATACCGTCCTCGTGTCCGAACTCTTAAATTTTTTTTCAGTTTCTCTTTTGTACTGCAAAATCACTCTGTAAAATTGGACACAAATTAGGGGCAACACATATTTTGGAAGCCCGCCGGGCCGCAAGGGTTTAATATAATTAAACAAACTTTATACAACTAATTTCGTTAGCTAAGAGGAATATTAGTGCAAAATTCCATCCCAATCAGTTAAAACTTTTGGACTAGCTATAAAAAAAAAAAAACTTAAAACGGCTCAGGAGCCGGAAGCTACTTGTTTATTTAAACTTGAAATAGCCTATGTCGTTCCCGGCTCCCATAAATATTCCTGTAAAATTTGTTCGCAATCGGACCAGTGGTCGTGAAGCCTGGGCAAACAAACAAACAAATGTTCTTCTTTATATCTTGGATTACTTAAATAACTTTGTTTTTGTAACAATTAAATAAATGTCTTTTTTGTCTTCATTCTGTTTTTTATCCAAGAAATATTTAATTTAAAAAAATATTGTAGCATATAGGTACGTACGTTTTATTGAAATATAAAACTTGATTACGTGCTATTTTAATATTTTATAAAATTTGAATATTTAGTTTATCTTATTATAAATAACAATATAAAAAAAAAAACATTTTGGTAAACCGACGTTTTAACCTTCTTTTAATCACGTTTAGAATAAACATGCTTATACTTATTATTAATAAAATAAAATATTAGGTAATAAAAAAAATAAATAAAGAGGAAAAAGAAATATTATCTCGTTCTTTTTATAAAATTTTTACTTTCATATCATGCTTAATGTTTAAAAATATTAAATCACTATAAAATGTTAATATTGTTTTTAATACTAAAATTAAAATTTTTAATAAGGTTGATTGTGCTCTGCTTAAATAATAGATTTACGAAAGCGTAGGCGCTAAAATTTTTCATTATTGAAATAAACTGAAACATGTGTATTACATTATAAAACAAAGACATTAAAAAAAATTGATTAATGAAATAATAAATAAAATTGGCCTATATTTCCATTATTTTAAAAGAATAATTAGTGCTTATTTTACTTTGGAATAAGAAAAAAAGCTTAGTTACAGAAATTTCAAGATTTCAAAGTAAAAAAAAGTCAAATAGACTTTATTTCACCGTACCAGATACCTACATATTTAACTTATGGACTTTATAATATAATTAATAAATAAGTTTATCGAATAAAAAAATTAAATTTCAAATAAAGTTTTAAATTTGTTCGTAATAATAAAAATGAAGTTGATAAGTTTAAAAATTAAATAGATTTCATATTTCGATTTCTCCCTTTTCCTTATGCTGCAGATAATTGTCTTAATTCAAGAGTATAATGAAGTTATTTAAAAAAACGAGGAAGAGTGGAGTAGAGTAGACTATGTCAACTCTGGGATACCCGTATGACCGTAACATAGACATTATATCATCCGATTAATTACTTTATTAATCAAAATTTCAAACATACAGCTTTATTAGGTGTAGTGTAATGCTCATATAAAAGAAGGAGTTGTATGGCAGCTACTCGAACCCTTTGCAGTAGACCAACCAAATTTTGCAGTAACTTTGGTCATTACACTAAACTATTTTTGGCAAAATTTCAGACACCCAGCTTCATTAGGTGTAGTGTAATGCTCATAAAAAAGAAGGAGTTGTATGGCAGCTACCCAAACCCATGGACCAAAATGGCTGGATTTAAATAGCGGTGACGGCTATTGCAAAAAAAAACAAATTTGCGAAAATTTCAAGATCCTAGCTCCCTTAGTTTTTGAGTTATCGTGCGGACGGACGGACAGACGGACAGACATACATAGCTAAATCGATTTATTTTTCGATTCTGATCCGATCCATACACTTGACTCTATATCTACCCCCCTTCCTTCTCTGCGTCACAAACGTAATGGCAAATTTATTATACCTTTTGACTATATAGTCATACGGGTATAAAAATAGCTTTCCTTAAAATTTTTTTTTTCTTCTTTTTTTTCAGTTTTATGATCTTTTCAAAATGATATGAATAGACAAAATTGATAAAAATTAAAAATGAAATAAAAAAAAACAAAAATTTTTGGTTATAATTATTTCGTTTTGGATTTCGAACTTATTTCGTAATACCGCGTATACAGTTTAGAATGATTCATAAATAAAGAGACGTAAAAAAACCGAAAAGAAAAAAAAGTAAAAGTTTAAATATTATCAAATCATCGAACTGATTCATTTCAAATATAAAAAAGTTGGAAACAAACAAAACGTGAAAGTAAAAGAAACGTATTATAGTTTTACGATCAAGAATATCGACATTAATTTTCGTATTCAAAATGTTCGTATGTTCTATGTTATTAATAAAAAACCGTCGTTCTGAGTTTTTTTAGGTTTATTTGCGTTTTTTTATCAATTATGCATTTATAATAATAAAGTAATAACAAAAGAAAACGTTTGTTACAAAAAGCCATGAGCTTTTCTTTTCTAATTCAATTATCTTGCTTATAATGGAACGTGTTTAAATTTAACTAAAATAAGTATTTTAAAGAAAATTTTTTGTTTAATATTTATACCCGTGTATACATACATATATGACATCGTTATACATATATGAAATGAAATCCATATTAAAATTACTCCTCCGTTTGTAACGCATTGATCTGGACGAGCTAGATATAGTGTTATGGGTACGTTTCGGATCAGATATTTATTATATAGCTTTTTTTATTACTGAAAAGTATAAAAAGTTAAATAGCTCTTGAAAGTTTTAAATTAAGTTTAAAATATATTTTTTATAACGACCGTGCTCTACTTTTACTCCAACGACTCATCCACTAATCAAATAATATTTTTTTGATAAATTTCTGTTGCACCAAAATCTATTTTTGACAACAAAACAATGAAGTTTGATTAGTAAAAAGTATTTTTATTATTAGTACTTCACCGTACTAATAATATAACGAATATAACGAATCGAGCACTTATATGAAGTTTCAAAATGTTACGGTAAAGTAAAGTTACAGGTAAAGTAATAGGGCAAATTACTTGGTAAAGTTGGACATCATTCCAATCAAATTTTAGGGTGTACTATTTTTTTTTTTCTTTTTTTTTAAGATAAAATTAAGGGGTAGGATGAGCTAAATTTTTTTTAACTATTTTACTTTTTTACATTTTTTTGTAATATATGTAATAGTATAAGAGAAATAAATAACGGTTTATTTTATTTATACATAATAGTGTGTATGCACGATAATCTAAAAGTTGACAAGAGCAAGTATAATCTTCTTAGTTTTTTAATAAAATTAAATCTCTGATATTAACTTTTCAAACCGACCTTGTTTTCATTGACCTTGAATAACATTTTCAATTGATGACATTAAATAGTTGATAAGGTTTCCTATTAAAATTTCGTATTATATTTATTTCTTTTAAATTTTTAATTGCCTATAACTATTTAACTAAAATTACACTAATTACAAAGCATATTGAAATATTCTAAAACAATATACTGATAACGAATTAAAAGAAAATGTGGAGCGATATTTGTCAATTTAGATCATCTTTGATTTGATACATCATAGTTATTTCAGGATATCTCTTTCCAAATTTTTAAAAGCGTCACATAACATTGACTTAAATATAGGTTTAATATATAGTTAAAACTATTATTTCAAAATGGTCGTTTTGCAAACAACAGAATCGGGTTTATTACGGCCTTAAAAATAAATGTACTTCTGCGCCCCATTGCACCAATCATCACTAACCAAATAATCAATTTTTGATAAGCAAATACTTTTTTACTAATCAAACTTCATTGTTTTGTTGTCAAAAATAGATTTTGTTGCAACAGAAATTTATCAAAACATTATTATTTGATTAGTGGATGAGTCGTTGGAGTAAAAGTAGAGCACGGTCGTTATAAAAAATATATTTTAAACTTAATTTAAAACTTTCAAGAGCTATTTAACTTTTTATACTTTTCAGTAATAAAAAAAGCTATATAATAAATATCTAACTACGATCCCTTAATTTTTTACACAACAAGACCGATTTCAAAATTCAAGTCTAAAAAATTTTAGAAGATCATTTTAAGTTATATGATAGGTATACTGTATTTTAAAAGTGATGTAACGAAATTTAAAAACTTAAAAAAATTATATCCTTAAAGTTAATCTCGTTGTAAGCTTTTAGTGGAAATGTTAAAATCCTTATGATTCTGTAAATGAATGGTAAATATGCTAACTGATATACATAGCTCTAAGCCATAAAGTTCTTAAAAGTTTTTTTTTCGATTTAATTATAAAGTACTAACAGATTTACCCGGCGTTGCGCGGAAGCTTGCAAATTGTAAAAATTTTTTGAGATACCTACTACTTTGCCTATAAATGCCACAAAAAATATTTGTGGAGTTCCGTTAACCCATCGTGGCCCAACAGCTTTTTATAGGTTTTTTCGTTGCTTTGCTATATATTAGAAATGATTTAACAGATTAACTTCAAATTTCGTATATGTGTTCTTCTTGGAAATTGAAGTTCTATTTACTAACAGACTTGAAGGTTGTTAACCCCTGCCGACCCGACGATTGTTCAAAAAAAAATTTGTAAGTAAATTACGTCCAATTTTTGAAAGTAGGTACAACTTCTTTGAATTAGGGGAATACTTAAAAAAAAGGTTTGTCGAGTTCTTTTAATCGATTGCGAAACAAAAACTTTAAAAAACAGTTTGCAAAACAATTTGAACGATTATCTCTAATTTTTTCTATACATGGTGCTTCTTGACAATTTGGTGCTTCTTGACGATATAGTTGAGGATGGTAGGTTTCCGGTGAACAATGTTAACTGAATTAAAATGACTATAGGTCAAAAGGGGATTTTCTTGAATTGCCAACGCTTGAATAAAATATAGTCGATGGTTTAGAAAAGGTTTAAAAATTCGCTTTTCAACTTATATTTTGTTTAGTCCTGAAAGTTGTAATACGCTCTTCCTCGTTTTTTTATGATTTTATGAGAGAAATGTAGGCTTATTTTTTGGAAAAACTGTTTTAAAATACTATGTATTTAAGCATTATATATAACAAATTGAATTTTTTGATTTTTAGATTTCATTTGAAGAAAACTGAAAATTTCATTGAATCTTTGTTCAAAACGCACAAACAGGTCAAAACCAAATTAACTCTGTGGGTTTTAATTAAAATGCTGGTACAAAATTTTCAATAAAATACTTTTAATCGTATAAGAAAATAAAATATATAGAAAACTTCATAGCGTCGTCGTGGAAAATGGGTTAATCGAACTTAACTAAAACTTTTTGCAGCCTCTCTTTTAGACTACAAAATCAACCTGTAAAATTGGACACAAACCGAAAACACAAAATTTTTTGAAAGTCCACCAGGCCGAAATGGGTTAATTTATTCCAACCAAATTTATACAACTAAATGCGGTTGCTAAGAGGAACATTTGTGCAAAATTTCAAGTCAATCGGTCAAACAGTTTTGACTCGACATCAAAAACATTGAAAAAGCTTCTTTGCACCCTCGTGCCCAAACGGGTTAACCGAACTCAAGAAAAATTTGTGCCAGACTTTATTTTCGAATGCGAAACCACCTTGTAAAATTGGACACAAATCGGAAACACAAAATTTTTTGGAAGCCCGCCGGGCCGAAAGGGGTTAATTTATTCCAACCAAATTTATGCAACTAATTGCGGTTGCTAAGAGGAACATTTGTGCAAAATTTCAAGTCAATCGGTCAAACTGTTTCGGCTCGACAGTAAAAACATTGAAAAAGCTTCTTTGCACTCTCGTGCCCAAACGGGTTAACCGAACCCAACAAAAATTTGTGCCAGCCTCTCTTTTTGACTGCAAAACCACCCTGTAAAATTGGACACAAATCGGAAACACAAAATTTTTTGGAAGTCCGCCGGGCCGAAAGGGGTTAATTTATTCCAACCAGCTTTATACCATTAATTCCATGTAATAAGAAGAACATTCGTGTAAAATTTCAAGTGAATCGGTCAAACCGTTTCGACTCGACATCAAAAAAACGAAAAAGCTTAAAACGGCTCTGGAGCCGCAACCTGCTGACTTATAAAAATGCGACATAGCCTATTTCACCCCCCGGACTCCCAAAATTATTCCTCTAAAATTTGGTGTCAATCGGACCAGTGGTTTTCACGTGAATTCTGGACAAACAAACAAACAAACAAATTTTCTTCTTTATATAGCATTTTCCGATTAAATGAAACAATTTTACGATTAAATGAAACAATTTTGCAATAGAATGAAACTATTTCTCAATAGAATGAAACCTTTTTCCAATAGATTGAAACCTTTTTCAAAATAAATGAAACTTTTTTAAAAATAAATGAAACATTTTTCAAAGTAAATGAAACCTTTTTCAAAATAAATGAAACTTTTTTCAAACTAAATGAAACTAAAAAAATTTCAAATACATCTTATTGTTAAAAATTAAAAATTAATTCAAATATTATACATTATATTACATATTTACAAAAATTAAAAAAATTTCAAATACATTTTATTGTTAAAAATTAAAAATTAATTCAAATATTATACATTATATTACATATTTACAAAAATTAAAAAAATTTCAAATACATTTTATTGTTAAAAATTAAAAATTAATTCAAAAATTTAGAATATTATTTACAAAAATTTTTCCAATAACTCATTTTTTCCCTTACTATTTATATCTGCAATATAATTCAAGTCAAAAACACGTGGTTTTTTCATTTTTTTTATAATGCGTTGACATTGATTTTACCATGATTACATAATGGGTTTGTCACTACATTGCCTATAAATACTAACTTATAATATTATAAATAGGTATAGTCTTTTGTTACTTTTTGTACTTTCTTGTTCGTCAAGATAAACTCTTGTAGGAGTTAGAACAGATAATCTAAAACTGGGTTTGTTTTTGTATTCAAATAATTAAAACTCAATATCTTCATCAATATTTTTGTTACTAAAGGCCTTAAGCCACATGTGATAAAATTGAATAATTTTTTTGTCTACTATTTTTGTTTTTATTTTTAAATATAATATGAACGATAATATATAATATTATGATATATAAATTTAAATTTTGCAAAAATGTCAGATGACCTTTGTTTTCATCAATGCACTATTGGGCTCTTAAAAAGGGCTTTTACATAACCGCACACAAAGTATCAAGCTCTATTTCCCTGATCACAGTTTCAATATTATGATTTAGCTGCTTCAAAGTTTGTGGCTTGTTCACATGTATACTTGTTCTATGTTGAGATAACCGCATTCAAAAAATAATCAGGCACAGTTAAATCTTGTTTTTTTTATAAATCTTGTGAATTTATGGACATAATTCGGTCATGAAAAATTTCACTTAAAAGAGTAATTCTGGCACGGGCCATGTACGATGTTGGCTGCTACAGGGGCTGCTTATTAAACTTTATTTTACTCTTTTTAAAATTCTTAAATTATCTTAGCTTATAAAAGTTTAGAAAAAAAGCTTATTTTTATAATTCAATTAACATTTAAACTTAACCTATAGTTTTTATTGTTAATTTTATATTTTATTTTATATTTGCAATATAGCCATTTTTTTAATGATCTTTTTTGGAAAATTCAGAGTATTAAAACCAAATTTCTTTAATTCATAAAATTCGTCGTTAATGAATTATTTTTTTTTAAGTTCGTTACTTGTGTTCATATTATGAAGTACATACAAAAAAATATTATTTTAAGTATGCATTTTAAATTTTATATAAATTAGTTAAAATTATATAATTAATAAAATAATAATTATATACCTAAGGTATATAAAATTTGCCATTTTACAACAAAACGAAATATTAATTATTCTCTTAGAATGAAAGAAAAAGATAAGTAAAGTTTAACGTATTTACGAATTATCTTGGGTAAAAAGTATTTTTAATCAGAGTATTTTTAGATTTTTGTATTGAGCACTTGAGTATTTTTGGTAAAAAAACGAGGAAGGATGTAAAGTAGATTGTGTCAACTCTAGGATAGCAATAACTTCTAGCTATAACGTTTGATTTTATGTTATTTATGTAACACATCTTTTAGTACACCATTAAAGTTAACTACAGTAAATCCCGGATAAATACTCAACCAAAAATTACGCAAATTTTAAGCATTAAAAACACATTTAAATGGCTCTATCAGCCTCATATCTCAACTTTTTTTAAGTAAAATTAATGCATATACTAATAAGAATGTGAATGACATTAAGAAAATCATAATTAAATCTGTTACATAATAATTCCATACGTATATGTCGAATTTAAAAGTTGATAATTTTTTTTGGCAAAATATATATGAGCTGTTCTGCTCCTTTTTCTTTTTTAGCGGAATTATGTTGAAAATGTTGATATACTCGTATAATATATACATTGGTATAGACATGGTTTGAATAATGTTGTTGTAATTATACCTACATACTTCAAAGAAGCCATAGCTTGTTTTTATTTTGTTTTTTTTTAATACTTATTCAAAATATACTCAGCTACTTATACGTATATTTTATTTTCTGGAATTTTTTATGTTATATTTTTTTTTCAATGCATATTTCATATAATGTATAACTCTGTATATTTATTTTGTTTCTTTTTTTGATAAACGATTTTTGCTTCACAAGATCTATTTACGTATTAATTGAAGTCTGTGGCAAAATTCAACGCATAGTTAGATTTGCACAGAAAATATTTCACCAGTCCTTTTATTTTTAATAAAATTTCATACTAACTTGTTTTTACTTACATTTCAAAAAAAAATTTAAGGTTTTTATGCGTGGCAAATTTAAAGTTGATAAAGCAAAATAAGCATTAACAAACGAACTGATAACCTGAAAGCATTTATGTAGAAACTAATTACGGAGTTTGCATGTTGAAGTAGCTGACCGGGAAAAGTTAAACTTTAAAATTTCCGGAAACATTGAAATCAATTGTATGTAATTATTTTAAAATTTGGAACTATCATAAATGATTCAAAACCCAATACTGTCTACTGCCTTAAACCTTTACAACATTTTTATATTCATTTCACACCACGGCTAGTATTGATCGAAATAAAATGTAGTTTTACAAATTCTTAATTCACTTTGATAGAATATTTTGCAATATTAGACATTAAGAAAATCCATAATTGGCTTTTGTAAAATCTTGAGTTAATTTTGATAACATTTTTAATTTTTGTATATTATCTGATTTACAAAAGCGAATTTTAGGTTTCGCATTGCGTTTGTATATGGTGCAACTTACATTTGATCACCAGACCAGTAAACACTACTGTCACTTATTATTACAAAATTATTATATCCTTAAAAATGTATAAAAATACATGATTGGTATTCTATATTACAGACCAGAAAGTATAAATATTTATTTAAAGAGATGCTTATAATATTATAGATAGCCGTTTAATAATGGATATTGAGTACTAATTCATTTTTAAGTAAAATAACAAAAAGAATAACCAACTTTTTATCATAAGGTACGTAGATGTACTAGTTTAAATTTCGTGTAAAGCAACTATTTTAAACAAATTCAGATACATATACGTATACATATTTCTTGTTATTATGGGGTTAACTTGTTATTAAGGTATTTATAACTTATATTATTTTATAATATTTTGCGTTTTTTTGTTAGTCATTTTTTATTTTAATAGCAAAAAATATAATCTCTTTTAGGTTTTATTTCACTCTTTTTTTAGTAATGATGACTCAAATATAGAATATGATTAAATTTTTTATTCCTTAACGAAATAAATAATTGTGATTTAAATTAAAATTTGATACAAATTTTTATATAACTACCGACCTTATAATATTATGGATATACTTCCGCAGAGGGGTTGTGAGCTATCAAGATGATGTCATTACATAACGGTACTAAATATCTCAAAGTTTCCGAATATATATACTACTAGTGGCGATGGCGCCATCTAGTGGTCGAAAAATGCATTACAAAAATTTCCTAAGATTTTGTAGCATTTTAATTAAAATGTTATATTTTTCCTGTTAAACAATAAATATTGTAGGGCATGATTTTGTCTTTCATAAACATCTTGTTTCATCTGAATCGGTGCTACCGTTTTTGAGATATTGCAATTTCAAATAGAAATTTATAACAAAAAAAAAAAAATTTTTACTTTCAAAAAAACCACTATAAGTATGAAATTTTCAAAAACACCCTGTATTTCTTATTATACTGTTAGTAAGGCCTTTTGACACTCTTTCCAACGATATATAATAAGTATGGTATATGTTGACAAATAGCCCCACCAGAGAACATAAATGAAAAACTGACACAACAATTTTATTAAAAAATACATTTTCATACTTTACTTCTCATAAATTTATTTTGCCTTATTGTTTTCCAGTTGAAATATGTATTTTAAAATGTACGAATGCATTTTAGGCTTGGATACAATATTGAGTTGGGATTTGTAATCTTAGGAAATTTTTTGTAATGCATTTTTCGACCACTAGATGGCGTCATCGCCACTAATAAGATATGAATTCGGAAACTTTGAAATATTTGGTACCGTTATGTGATGACGTCATCTTGATAGCTCACAACCCCTTTCCGGAAGTTTATCCAATATTATTATATTTTAGTACAGACAGAACTTACATATGCTCGAATATAATATAATAATAACAATGCTTTCTTTTAATAAAATATCGACTCAGTAATTCGTTTTAAAAAATTAAATATCATATGACGTTAATCATTTTTAACTTTGGAACAATTTATATCGATAAGAATGATGTCAGACAATTTACTATATTTTTATTTTTATTATTTTAAAATTTTAAATAAGTAATTGTAAAAAGAGCATTTTGAAAATACAAAAAAAAGTATGCTTTGATTTGTAATCAATTGAATTTATTATTTTTTTTAGTTTAACAATACGAATTTGGTTTTAAAATTTAAAAATTTAATAACTTTGTTTATTATGAAATGTTTTCACTGAAAAATAATTTTTTTGAAATCGCGGCGAAAATAAAATTACGCATCTTCTATGAACTAATTCGGACTTAAGATAAAAAAAAAGAACGAATCGTTTTATTTTAAAGTTATTTCATTTTTAGTACGATTTTATAAAATATTGTAAAAATGTGCCTATATAGCTTCACTCTGTCCGT
Source organism: Dolichopus griseipennis (assembly GCA_963082915.1). NCBI lineage: Eukaryota > Metazoa > Arthropoda > Insecta > Diptera > Dolichopodidae > Dolichopus > Dolichopus griseipennis. The sequence continues at coordinate 301,284,254 of OY720441.1, read as the reverse complement.
CCGTCTGTATATTTACAAAAATTTTTACACCGTTTGGAATAGAGTAAAGAAATTTTAACCATAGGCAGGTCAAGAGTTCTTATAGATATATTTTCAATCTGAAAACAGCAAATGATAGCTGGTTTAATAAACTTTATAAATTTTTAAAAGGCAAATGTTAAGGGTTGCCATATAATACCAAAATTTAACATTACGCTCAATTTTTGCAAAATTTTTGGTCGCAGGATGGGGACAGGAGAGGGGTGGACAGATCCTCGAGAATCATTATAAGTTTGCTAAACAAAAATTTAGGAACCTTTCCAATTGAAGGGCTATTTAGACTTTAAAATTAAAACTTTTATGCTTTTATAAAACAGTAACTTATTCACCAGTGTATGATTTCCAAAATTAAACGTTAACATTGAAGCTCCAACATTTATATTTCGCACTTGTTAAGAGGTATTCTTGAAAGCATTGGGATTATATTCTAAATATCTATTGATTTCACTATTATTCATAATTAATAAATTGATGAAATAACTAAATTATAATATCATTTATTTTTAAATAAATACATTTTTATAAAAATAAATGATAAAATAGTTAGTTAGAAACCCTATATAAGTTTGAAAATGTGCTTTTTAATAAACCTCGGTTTTTTCCATAACTTGTTTTATGATTCGAATTACAACTTTTTTATAAGAAACCATATTGGTGGATGCTCTAAACCAACCAATTTTTTAAAACCAATTTTATTTTTGTTTTTATCTTATTTTATATAATAAAAGGTACTTAAATTTTTTAAAATCAAAAAAAAATAGAATGCTGGTGTGGACAAGAATTATTTGTAAATGCATTCGCCAATAAATGAAATTTCAAAAATTAACTTTAATTTTATTTATATTTCTATAAAACTTAAAATGTTAAATTATTAAATATAATTCAAAAACGAGGAAGAGTGTAGTAGAGTAGACTTTGTCAACTCTGGGATACCCGTATGACCGTAACATATACATTATATCATCCGGTTAATTACTTTTGGCAAAATTTCAAACATTCAGCTTTATTAGGTGTAGAGTAATGCTCATATAAAAGAAGGAGTTGTATGGCAGCTACTCGAACCCTTTGCAGTAGACCAACCAAATTTTGCAGTAACTTTGGCCATTAGACCAAACTATTTTTTGCAAAATTTCAGACACCCAGCTTCATCAGGTGTAGTGTAAAGCTCATATAAAAGAAGGAGTTGTATGGCAGGTACTCGAACCCTCTGCAGTAGACCAACCAAATTTTGCAGTAACTTTGGCCATTATACTAAACTACTTTTGGCAAAATTTCAGACACGCAGCTTCCATAGATATAGAGTAATGCTCATATAAAATTTGAAGTCGTATGGCAGGTACTCGAAACCGTGGACCAAAATGGCTGAATTTAAATAGCGATTCCGTTTTTTGCATAAAAACGAATTTGTGAAAATTTCATAAGCCTAGCTCCTTTACCTTTTGAGTTATCGTGATGACGGACGGACGGACGGACGGACATACATAGCTAAATCGATTTATTTTTCAATTCTGATCCGATCCATACACTTGAGTCTATATCTACCCCCCCTCCTTCTCTGCGTCACAAACGTAATGGCAAATTTATTATACCCTTGGACTATATAGTCATACGGGTATAATTAACTTTATGTTCATGTTAAGGTGCTTCATGTTTTGTTGCAAAAGAGGATCTAAATGTTTGAAGATAAGCGGAAATTTATATATGTTCGTATCTATCTATCTATCTATCTATCTATCTATATATATAAAAATGAAAGTTTGTTTATTTGTTTGTTTGTTTGTTTGTTTGTTTGTTTGTTTGTATGTTTGTTTGTAGCGAATAGACTCCTAAACTGCCCAGCCGATTTTCATGAAAATTTGTATATAGGGGTTTTTGGGTACGGAAGGAAATCGTGGCCCAAAAATTTTGCTCTAACGGACCGCCAAGTTGGGGCTGTGGTGCAAGTATTTAAACTTCTTTGTTCTAAAATGAAAACGGTTTGACCGATTGACTTCAAATTTTGTATACGTGATGCTCTTTGAGAATTGAGTAGACGCTATTAACAGTTTTGGAATTTGTTAACCCATGTCGGGCCGACGGGTGGTCAAAAAAAATTTTGGGTCCAAATTTTGTCCGATTTTATGAAATTCAGCTTTGGCTTAAAAGCAAACCCCAAAAAAAATTTTGGTAAGTTCCATTAACCCATTACGGCCCAACAGCTTTTTATAGGTTTTTTCAATACTTTACTCTAAATTCGAAACGGTTTGACCGATTGACTTCAAATTTTGTATACGTGATGCTCTTTGAGAATTGAGTAGACGCTATTAACAGTTTTGGAATTTGGGTGGTCAAAAAAAATTTGGGTTCAAATTTTGTCCGATTTTATGAAATTCTGCTTTGGCTAAAAAGAAAACCCAGAAAAAAATTTTATTGACTTGCATTAACCCATTAGGGCCCAACAGCTTTTTATAGGTTTTTTCAATACCTAACTCTAAATTAAAAACGGTTTGACCGATTTTCTTCAAATTTTGTATACGTGCTCCCCTGTGAGAATTGAGTTGACACTATTAACAGATGTGGAATTTGTTAACCCATGTCGGCTCGACGGTTGGTCAAAATAATTTTGGAAGATAATATTGTCAAAATTTGCGAAGTACTGCTTTGACTAAAAAGAAAGCTTCAAAAAATTTTGTTGAGTGATTTGGAAGCAAATTACGTCCATTTTTGCGTAATACTGCTTTGCCCAAAGAGAAAGTGTAATTCCGTTAACCCAGTGGGGCACAGTGGCTTTTAATAGATTTTTGCGTTACTTAACTCTAAATTAGAAACGATTTGACCGGTTTTCCTCAAATTTTATATGTGTGAAACAACTTGAAAATAGAGTTGAATCTGCTAACAGTCGGTCCTACGATTGTTCAAAAAAAATTTTTTGGAAGTAAATTACGTCAAAATTTGGAAAGTAGTTTGTACTGCTTTGAATTACAGAAAGTTTCAAAAATTACTAGAACATTATTCTTTTTAAAACCTAGAAAAATGGTTTTAAAAAGATTGCTTTCATTCATTTTAAAATTTACATGTGTAAACCGAGTGTAATTTTTGTGTTAACTTTTTGCAATAACATCAACTTCAATTAAACCTCCATTGAGAGGCGCAGCAACGCGCACCGGGTATTAGCTAGTATATATATAAAAATGAAAGTTTGTTTGTTTGTTTGTTTGTTTGTAGCGAATAGACTCCTAAACTGCCCAGCCGATTTTCATGAAAATTTGTGTATAGAGGTTTTTGGGTACGGAAAGAAATCGTGGCCCAAAAATTTTGCTCTAACGGACCGCCAAGTTGGGGCTGTGGTGCAATTATTTAAACTTCTTTGTTTTAAAATAAAAACGGTTTGACCGATTGACTTCAAATTTTGTATACGTGATGGTCTTTGAGAATTGAGTAGACACTATTAACATTTTTGGAATTTGTTAACCCATGTCGGGCCGACGGTTGGTCAAAAAAAATTTTGGGTCCAAATTTTGTCCGATTTTACGAAATTCTGCTTTGGCTTAAAAGAAAGCCCCAAAAAAAATTTTGTTGAGTTCCATTAACCCATTGCGGCCCAACAGCTTTTTATAGGTTTTTTCAATACTTTACTCTAAATTCGAAACTGTTTGACCAATTGACTTCAAATTTTGTATACGTGATGCTCCTTGAGAATTGAGTTGACACTATTAAAAATTTTGGAATTGGTTAACCCATGTCGGGCCGACGGGTGGTCAAAAAAAATTTTTGGTCCAAATTTTGTCCGATTTTACGAAATTTTGCTTTGGCTTAAAAGAAAGCCCCAAAAAAAATTTTGGTAAGTTCCATTAACCCATTGCGGCCCAACAGCTTTTTATAGGTTTTTTCAATACTTTACTCTAAGTCCGAAAGTGTTTGACCAATTGACTTCAAATTTTGTATACGTGATGGTCTTTGAGAATTGAGTAGACACTATTAACAGTTTTGGAATTTGTTAACCCATGTCGGGCCGACGGTTGGTCAAAAAAAATTTTGGGTCCAAATTTTGTCCGATTTTACGAAATTCTGCTTTGGCTTTGAAGAAAGCCCCAAAATAAATTTTGTTAAGTTCCGTTAACCCATTGCGGCCCAACAGCTTTTTATAAAGTTTTTGGTTATTTTACTCTAAATTAGAAACGATTTGACCGGTTGACCTCAAATTTTATATGTGTGAAGCAACTTGAAAATGGAGTTAAGCCTGTTAACAGTCGGTCCTACAATTAGTCAAAAAAATTTTTTTGGAAGTAAATTACGTCAAATTTTGGAAAGTAGTTTGTTCTGCTTTGAATTATAGAAAGTTTCAAAAATTACTAGAATAATCCTAGAAAAATCTTTTTAAAAAGATTTCTTTCATACATTTTAAAATTTACATGTGTAAACCGTGTGTAATTTTTGTGTTAACTTTCTGCAGTATTATTCAACCATTAAGAGGCGCAGCAACGCGCACCGGGTATTAGCTAGTACATAATATAATTCAAAAACAATTTTATATTTATCAGAAGATTTTTGTAAATAATTTAAGATAGTTAAACGTGGATTAAAATTACATGTAATAGCACTTCTTTGGTAAAAAGATTTGTATATTTTTAAGATGCATATTTTTATATATAGTAATATTTCGATAACCCGAAACCCCTATAATCCGAATGACAGCATACAAAGCACTAACTATTCTAAAGTCCGAATTGATTGCAGCTTGGAGATTCTATAATCCGAATTATGCTCTAAATTACAATATATTTATTGTTTTTATGTTTTCGTTTGAATATTTTTTAAAAGCATTTATTGACAGTTAGGTCATTGTTGTATGCGTTTTTGTTTTTATATCAAAATGCACAAAAGTATCAAAATGCACAAAAGTAAAAACTATTATGACTTATTGTTAAAAGTAAAACTCTTAATAATTTTTTTTTGAAACATGAAAATTTTCAGGTACTTAAAGAAAAAGTAAAACTCTTTATGACTTATTGTTTTTAATTGTAGAGAGCCACACCTATACTTGCTAGACTGGTATCCACCAACCCGAATATCACGTTAATCCGAATAAGGGTATGCAATCAATTATTCAGATTATCGAAATATTACTGTTCTTACACAAAAACATTTTACTTTAAGTACCTGAAAATATCCATGTTTCAAAAAAAAATTATACATATAAACATTTAAGTTTATGTACCTGAAAACTTTCATATGTAAATTTTAAATTACGTTACTTGTAATGTAAAATTCAGGTTAAAACAAATAATGTTATTAAACTTATTAATCTGCAAAATTAAAGGTACATAATAAAAATTTAAGTAGTTCAACATCCTTTTTTAACTTTTTTTTTTTTTTTTTTTTTTTTTCTTTATTTACAATTGATAAAAATTAATATTATACATAAATGTTACAATTAGAATTTAATTTGACCTTAGCCGAAGCAATCTGGTCGTATAGAATTTTACAATATTAAAGTATAATTTATTAATAGATAATAAGTATAATTGTTGTTTTTTTTTTTTTTTTTTTTTTGTTTGGATCATAAAATAGTTAATATTTTTTTTATTTTTTCTTTATTTTTCTTGACATATTATGTAAACATCAACTATAAGAAATTATTTTTTATTTTTTTTTTTTTTTTTTATTACTTTATTATTTTCAAAGATCTTTTTATAATTTTATTTTTGTTTTGTTTTAATAACCTGTTTTGATTTTTTTTCTTTATTATTTTTTAACTCAAGCCCTTGCTAATATAATGTTATGAAAGTACTTAAACAATTGAAATTCCGTTTGTAATACCTAAACTTATTAAGAATACTTTAATTTTATTTTTAAAAACACTATAACTCTGAATTTCCTTCAATTCTATTGGTAAATTATTAAAAGCCTGTAGGCAATTATAAAGACAATTATTCTTTTGCTTGTCAGTTTTAAATAGCGAGAGATAGAAATTGGATTTGTTTCTGGTATTGTAGTTGTGAAAGTCTATGTTTCGATTTAGAATAAAATTATGTTTAATTTTGTTGTTTACTATTTTAAAAGCTAATAAGTAAAGTTCACGCTTACATAGGTTATCAAAAGAAATGTACTGATGTGTGTATAATTGATGTGTAGGGTATCTTAACGGATAACCATGTATAGATTTGATAGCTTTTTTGTGTAAAATATCTAATTTATCGATATAGGATTGTGTCGTTCTACACCATATAGGATTTAAATAACATAAATGTGATGAAATATAGGACGAGAATATTAAGAATAAGACATCTTTACTAAAGAATTTTCTTAGTTTCCTTAAAATAAAAATATATGGGGATACTTTCTTGATAACGTGATCGATGTGAGGAGACCATTTTAGTTTATTATCTATAACTAAACCTAAGTAGTTAAAATGCTCGACTATTTCTAAAGATTCTTGTTTATAATTGATGTTGATGTTATTCCAAGTTTTGTTCTGAAATAACAAAATTTATGTCTTTTTAGCACATTTTCAAAAAATTTTGTATAAATGTGCCTATATAGCTTCACTCTGTCCGTCCGTCTGTCCGTATGTTTACAAAAACTTTTACACCGTTTGAAATAGAGTAAAGAAATTTTAACCATGGGTAGTTTTTACAAAAAAAATAATTTCGTAGAAGAATTTTTTTCTGTAGCCCCACCTGTTAAGGGGCTACCGCCCCACAAAGTTGGAAAAAGCCCTATATTTAAATTGTTATAACAAGAGTTCTGTTGGAGATATTTTTAATCTGAAAACGGCATGAGATAGCTGGTTTCATAAACTTTATAAATTTTTGCAAATGTTTAGGGTTGCCATACGGTACTAAAATTTAACATTACACAAAACTCAATTTTTGCAAAATTTTTTACCACACATATCTTTTGAACGGTTCAAGCTAGGGTCTTGAAATTTTGGGAGAAGTTAGATACTCATAAATTAGTAGGAGTCGGTTAATAAAATTTTTTTGTTCAGCCCCATGCTTAGGAGCTATAAGGGCTCAAAAATTGAAATTTTGCTATTTTTAAACACCTGTACTTTGAATACCTGTCTAAATTTTTTTTAGTAATATACAAAATTCAAAGCTCTATAATTATATTTCAACATGTGTCAAAGGTTTTTCTTAATTTTGAAGGGTGACGAAGCTACAGCCCCTGCAAATTCCAAAAAAGCCCTATATTTAAATTGATATAACAAGAGTTCTGTTAGGTTTATTTTCAATCGAAAAACGGTAAAAGAGAGCTGTTTTTATAGGCTTTCCAAAAAAACGTCGCTTAAATGTATAGGGTTGCCATACGGTACTAAAATTTACCATTATATAAAACTCAATTTTTGCAAAGTTTTTGGTCCCACATATCTCCTAAACGGTTTAAGATAAGGTCTTGAAATTTTGGGAGAAGTTAGATCCTCAAATATTAGTAGGAGTCGGTTAACAAAATTTTTTTGTCAAGCCCCCTGTTTAGGAGCTATAAGGGCTCGAAAATTTAAATTTTGCTATTTTTAAGCACCTGTAACTTGAATACCTGTCAAATTTTTTTTTTATTAATATGCAAAATTTAAAGGCCCAATATTATATTTTAACATATGTTAAATGTTTTTCTTAAATTTAAAAGCGGTTCCTTAAATTGAAGAAAGTGTCTCTCAGTTTTACCCATTTTTGCTTAGATTGTATAATTCTAAGTAAAATTTAAAATTTTTGTGGAATTCACAATTTAATTCCTAGAACCTAAAAACATAGAGGGGGACGAAGGGGGGGGGGGAGTTAGATAAAGTGAGATCCTTGAGAAACTTGGCAACCTTCCCCATTGAAAGGCTATAACAACTTTAAAATAAAAATATTTAATGTTAGCACTATAAATTTTATAAGTAAGCAGTAGCTATTTCCAAGTAAATATTTCCAAAGTTAAACTCATTATGTAATACAATATAATTTTGAAAATGTGCTTTTTTAAAAACCCTTGGTTTTTTTTCATCACTTGTTTATATTTAGGGACAGTTTGTTTTTCTGAAGCCATTCCTCAACTATAGATAAGTCAGATAAAATGGCGTTTTTTATCTCGCTTTCGCAGTCCATAGAATATTTTATAACGGCATCGTCTGCGTAAAGTTGTATGCTGCCTTTGAGTGCTAGATGAGTGATATCATCTATATAAATTTTAAATAGGTCAGGTCCCAGAATTGAGCCCACCCAGTGTATTTGCCTTTATCCATACTTCGAGTAACAAAGTCCGTTAATGCGAGACATGCGGCGGTAGTATTTGAATTCTCTTCGAAACCGTACTGATCTTGGTGCAGGATAGCATTATTTCTCAAAAAGGAAGTAAGGCGTTTTTTAATAATTTTTTCAAAAATTTTCGAAAAAGTGCTCAAGACTGATATTGGTCGATAATTAGTTGCATTGGTGACATTTCCACCTTTATAAATAGGTGTTACAACCGCAGACTTGAGCGAATTTGGAAAAGTTTAAGTGAGAAACGACTTATTAATATACTCTTTTAAAATTGGACAAAGTTGGGTCGAGAACTTTTGTACAAATTTTGCAGAGATACAATCGTACCCTGTCGCTGACGAAGTTTTAAGAGAATCAATTGCTTCTTTTACCTCCGTTAAATTTGTTGGCTTTAGTTGAAGAGGAGAAAATATGTTCCTACTAAACTTCCCCAAATATTCCTCATCAATCGGACTTGAGTCAATGTCAAGAGTATCGGTAACGTTAACAAAAAATGTATTTAATAAGTCACTTATTTGGTGTTGATTTTCTATAACCTTATTATTATCTGTTAAAGTTTTTATCTGACTACCGGTTTTCAAATTACTTTTGTTGTACATTATTTGTTTATACAAGTTCCACAGTTTCCTCCCATCACTAGGATCCTTGGAGATAATTGAATTACAATAATTCGTTTTAGCCAGCATTATAAGATCATTTACCTTTTTTTTATAAAATACATAAAGATCGTTGGTTTTTGTATCATTAGGGTATTTCTTCTTATTTTTAAAAAAGGAGTCTCGAATTTTTATGAACTTTATAATGTCAGGAGTCATCCATTCTTTTTTTTTTTTGTATAGGTTACCGGGATTAATCTCGTATGTTCTTTTATTAGCAATGATAAGGCATGCACGAATTCGTCAAAACTGTAGTTGTTTAGATTAAAGTTTAACCAAAAACTATTTGCCGATAAGTTATTGTAATCTAATACAGTTTTATAAATAGTGACGTTTTGTTCAATGCATGGATTTAGATTTGTACTAATAAGAAACATTTGATGATCCGATAGAGGAGTGTCAATAATATGAAAACAATATTTATATTCGATTAAATCGGAGATAAAGTGGTCAATTATAGATTTAGAGTTTTTATCAATTCTTGTAGCAAACCGTTCATTAATTTTATTGTATATAAAATATCCGCTAGAGAGCAAAACCTGAGAATAGTTTTTAACCTCCCTGTTATGCTTGTCAAGTAGATTGATATTGAAATCCCCTAAAACTAGCGATCGTTTATAGGTAGATGTAATTAAATCGAGTTTATTTATAAAGTCTACCATATTTGTTTGTTGAGATCTATAAAAAGATATGATGTTCACATTTTCTTTTAGTAATCTAATTATCAAAAGGTTGGAATTGTTGAACTCTTCCACAAGGACTGAAGTGCTACTAATTTTTTCAGCCACATATATAGCGACACCCCCGTACGTTATGTTTCGAATTGACTCAGTACGATTTGAGAAGTAACCAGCGTATCCCGGTAGGTTGAAAAATTTATTTTCAGTTTTGTGTAGCCAAATTTCAGTTAAGACTAGAACATGTATTGCGCATCCGTAAGAATTAATTAGAACTTCAAGGTCAGTTAATTTATTTCGTAAACTTCTGATATTTAAATATAGAATGTTTAAATTATGTTTATAATTCATCATTACACTTTTGGGTAACTCTGTATAGTAGTTCACTTTCATATCATTCTCAAAATTAAATGACGTCATTACTAATTACGACAATAGAGTCCGTTAAGCACATGGAATTTGGCAAGCATACATACAAAAACTGAGTAATTAAAATCAGTATTAGGACGGCTTTAAATAAATACGCATCGGAATTAATAAATAAGAAAGTAAATAATTCAGTTTTACGTTTAATTATATAAAAAAATCCTATTTTTTCAATTATATTTGAAATAATAGTTTTAGTTATAGTTTTAATTATAGTTTTAGTAATAATTAAGAAATTTATAAAGATAATTTGTATATTAGCAAAGAATAAAAGAAAAAAAAATAATAGTGAATTCAGGTTATGTATTAAGATAAAATTGCAATTAGATTTAATAAAATTTTTTATGTAATTTGAATTGATAAATGCGGTCCGCGGCGGGTTATTTTTAAGAAAAAAAAAATTGTAATTCATAAAATGTTGTTGTAAAATTTAAATGTTGATGTGAAAATAAATTGATAAAGTATAAATTGTACAAGATTAATTGACATTGATAAAAATTAAAAATTGTTGATGTGAATGTTAAAATTATTAGATATATATAAAAGATAAAATTTAATAGAAAAATAATTACTTTTAGGATGATTAAAAAATTATAAATAAAAAAACCAATTGGTATAATCATAAAAAAATTCTTGTGTTTTTTTTGTTTTTTAAATAAAATGTGGAAAAAGATGAAACTTAAAATTTTAATAGAAAAATTAAAATAACAAGTGCCACAACAAAAAAACAAAAAGTTCCGGGCACTGGTGAAAGAGGAAAAGAGATGAAATATGATTTCAGAAATTAGCAATTTTACATTAGTTTTATTAATTATTAATATTATTATTTTTGGTTTTCTCGATATCATTAAAACTATTAATGTTGTGAATTTAGCTTGAAGAAGATTTACGAATTTTAATAATATTATCCTTAATCCATAAATATTGAAAATTACCATTAATTTTAATTTGCTTTACTTCAAAATATATTTTTTTTTGAAATGGCGATAGATGGTTTCTGAAATATATTTCTCTATTTCCCTCTTCACTTGGAAAAAATTCTGATGTGTATATATGCTGTCTCTTTTTCTTTAACATCAGTTCTTCTTTAATTGCCTGAGATCGAAGATGCACTATATATTGTTTTTTGTTGTTTTCGGCGCCAATTTTTGAAGTGATCGTTTCAATTCGCTCGATGTCATTAATGTTGATATCTGGCTTAATTTTTTTTGAAATTTCATAGAAAAAATCTTTTAAATTACCTGGATTGGGAGGTAAACCAGCGACTACAATATTGTTCCTATTTTTAATTTGCTGATCTTTGTCAAGTAATGACTCCAAATAGCAAACCTTATCTTCCAGTAGTTTGTGCCTTTTGGTGTTTTCAGCAATTTCTTTTTTTAATTTGGTGTTCTCTCTAATGATGGTATTTTGAGTTTGTTTCATTTCTTCAAATTGCTGGCAAATGAACTTTTGAGATAATTGAATATCCATAACCATGGAACCCATTTTTTTTAAATATTGAGCTATGCCATCCAAGGTACAGTCGACTGTGTTGAACGACTCAAGATCCAATACTTTTTCAGGAATTTTTAATTCTGCTGGACCGCCATAGTACAAGCTACCAGTTGCATCATTAGCTATGTTAGGTTGTGAATCACTTATAGTAGGATAAAAGCTGTTTTCATTGGAATTAACTTCCGACGCAGTTACAGCATTCATCTCCAACGCATCTTCTTCCTGGGAACTTTGGTCACCATCGACTACCACAAAAGACTCATTTGCTGAGTGACAATTTTTACAGCGCCATAATAATTTGGCACTGCTAATGTTCTCGAATAGAACTTCAGAAATGTTAACACATCTGATGTGAAAGACTCCTCCACAAGATCCACTGCAACGGACTGCTCGACTATTGACATAAATAGCTTTTTGGCATATTACACATTTAACCATTTTTCCTGATAACTTGGAAATTGCGCGAAAAATTACAAAATTATTAAATTAGTCTTTTGATATTTTTAATTAAAGTTGCGCTTTATTAATTTTTTTTTTATTTATCTTGTGTTTTTTTTGTTTTTTAAATAAAATGTGGAAAAAGATGAAACTTAAAATTTTAATAGAAAAATTAAAATAACAAGTGCCACAACAAAAAAACAAAAAGTTCCGGGCACTGGTGAAAGAGGAAAAGAGATGAAATATGATTTCAGAAATTAGCAATTTTACATTAGTTTTATTAATTATTAATATTATTATTTTTGATTTTCTCGATATCATTAAAACTATTAATGTTGTGAATTTAGCTTGAAGAAGATTTACGAATTTTAATAATATTATCCTTAATCCATAAATATTGAAAATTACCATTAATTTTAATTTGCTTTACTTCAAAATATATTTTTTTTTGAAATGGCGATAGATGGTTTCTGAAATATATTTCTCTATTTCCCTCTTCACTTGGAAAAAATTCTGATGTGTATATATGCTGTCTCTTTTTCTTTAACATCAGTTCTTCTTTAATTGCCTGAGATCGAAGATGCACTATATATTGTTTATTGTTGTTTTCGGCGCCAATTTTTGAAGTGATCGTTTCAATTCGCTCGATGTCATTAATGTTGATATCTGGCTTAATTTTTTTTGAAATTTCATAGAAAAAATCTTTTAAATTACCTGGATTGGGAGGTAAACCAGCGACTACAATATTGTTCCTATTTTTAATTTGCTGATCTTTGTCAAGTAATGACTCCAAATAGCAAACCTTATCTTCCAGTAGTTTGTGCCTTTTGGTGTTTTCAGCAATTTCTTTTTTTAATTTGGTGTTCTCTCTAATGATGGTATTTTGAGTTTGTTTCATTTCTTCAAATTGCTGGCAAATGAACTTTTGAGATAATTGAATATCCATAACCATGGAACCCATTTTTTTTAAATATTGAGCTATGCCATCCAAGGTACAGTCGACTGTGTTGAACGACTCAAGATCCAATACTTTTTCAGGAATTTTTAATTCTGCTGGACCGCCATAGTACAAGCTACCAGTTGCATCATTAGCTATGTTAGGTTGTAAATCACTTATAGTAGGATAAAAGCTGTTTTCATTGGAATTAACTCCCGACGCAGTTACAGCATTCATCTCCAACGCATCTTCTTCCTGGGAACTTTGGTCACCATCGACTACCACAAAAGACTCATTTGCTGAGGGACAATTTTTACAGCGCCATAATAATTTGGCACTGCTAATGTTCTCGAATAGAACTTCAGAAATTTTAACACATCTGATGTGAAAGACTCCTCCACAAGATCCACTGCAACGGACTGCTCGACTATTGACATAAATAGCTTTTTGGCATATTACACATTTAACCATTTTTCCTGATAACTTGGAAATTGCGCGAAAAATTACAAAATTATTAAATTAGTCTTTTGATATTTTTAATTAAAGTTGCGCTTTATTTATTTATTTTTTTTTTATTTAAATAAAGAAAAAATTAAATTATTTAAAAAAAAGAATTAATTTAAAATATTTCGATAAATTTTTTTTTTTTAATTTAATCAGGAGGGTAAAATTATGCAACCGATCGATTTGACGTTTTCAAAAAAAAAAAAAGGTTTGTGTAAAAAAGGTTTGGACTTGAATTATTTCTTATACTACTTCTGAAATTCTGTATTAATTTTTTTTTATATTCAAAAGAATCATACAAATAAAAAAAACTCATACATATTTATGTTTATAAATTTTGACAACAACAAAAACTCAAAAGTAAAAAAAAAATTGTAATGTCTATACCAACTTCACAAAAATGACAATACCTCAAGAAAAAGTTTTCAATAATAGCCAGACGTGATAATTTTTTTTAGGAGGAGACGCGCTGAAACGATGAGCCTTCAAGAATCGGGGTGATTATCTGTAAAGAGAGGCTAAAAATACAGAAAAAAACATGCAAATAATTAAAGACTTTTGGGAATACTTATTTAGGGGCGTGATCAAATAAAGTTAAAAAAATTAGCAAAGATTTTAGATTTTTATACGATCAGGTATTTTAGATTCAGAATACAGATAATTTCAGAATTCCTTTTTCGAGTACTATATTTAAAATGTACTACATATTTCAATTTTTTATTATTGTTTAATAAAGTAAATTCTAAAACTAAACGTGTAGGATAATCGCTCAGGGAAGCGCACACTTGCGAGTTTCAGACAGCCCCCCGCAAACCTACCAGTCTCGCCGGCGACAACCAGTCCAAGACCGCGATATGGCTTTTTTACCTGCAACAATGGGTGCTATTGTTTCTAATTAAGCAAAATTTTATAAGCAATTTAAAAAAAAATTTATGTCATCAATTGATTTAAAAAACCAACAAACTTTAATTATTTATGAAAAAACCTAATCCAAAAAACTTGAAATATTAAAATATTTGTGGAATGTGATTTGTAAAGAAATCTGCACGACGAATATACATGGAAACCCCAAAAAAATGAGATTTCAATTTGTTAGATACAAGATTACCAAAAAACGTCAAAACATATAATAGATATAATTTTTTATCACAACCCACTAGTAGCCAAGAGTCACGCTGAAAAAAATATCAAAACTGCAGACCAAAAATTAATCTATCAGAAACGGACCCAACACGAAATTAAATCAATAATCATCTAAATCAAAAAATAAAAGACCAAAAACACGAGCTGTAACCAACAGCATAGACAATTAGCTGTGAAATTTTTTTAAAACTGCTCTGATTTCGTATCCAACTCTAAAATCCTACCTAATTATATTTTACATAATATAAAAATTCTTCACCAAAAATCCCTCATATATAACTTATGTCAAAATCAAAACAAAAATTAAATTATTGGGAAACCGAAATACGGTCGATTTGACTTTATTTCCTTTTTAAAGCGGTTATGCATTCTTAGATGACTTAACACTATTCAGAATTTTTTATGATTTTTTATTGGTGATATTGCTATTGAAGTAATATCAATTGTTATTTTTAAAAATACCTCAAAGTACATTTACATTTACAACTACATTTATACATATTTTATATAATTTCTTTTAAATAATAAATAGAAAACAACATGGAATTAAATAAATAAAAATTAAAAAAACAAATATGGAGGCGTTTGATACCTACCCAAACCACAACTTTAATTTATATCAAAATTCAAGAGCATAATAGAAACAGGATAAAACTACCTTGTACTAAATTTCAGGTTTCTAGCGTTAATAATTTTGAACATATACTTATTAGATCATGAGAAGTAAGTGGGAGGTACCCAAACAATCACTCCAACTAATTTTCAATTTTACATATTGGAAACTTAACACTCTTATATAAAATTTTAGGTTTGTATGTTAAATAATTTCAAGAATATGCCTGTGCCGTCTAAAGAGGTACGTGAAACCCGAACCACAACCCCAATCTTACCAAATTTCGTGGATATAATGAAAACATGGAAGAACACGCTTGTATCAAATTTAGTAATTTAAAAGATATGCTCGTTAGATTTTGGTATATCGCGAGATATCGGAACTACGACTCCAATTAATCTCAAATCAAGACCACAAGGGAAATAGACAAAAATACCTTTGAAATAAAATATAAATTTCATCAAGATAGGATCAACATCGCTAAATCTACTCAAAAGGTGACCCTGTGCAAATATATATATACTTTTCTATATCTATCTGGCTTCCTATTCTTTTTGTTTTTACTCATTTCATGATCTTTCTAAAACTATTTAGCTATATTTAATCAGATTTAGTATAAGGATTAATAAATTTTCTAATAAATTAAAAAAAACTTAATAAATTTTGATAACTTAACAATTTCTTGCATTTTAAAATCATGTTAAAAAAAACAACAAATTGATTTGAAATAAATAAAAACCATTTTCCTTTTAATTTCACCAAAACTTATTTATGTTTGGAAATAGCAATTTTTAGCATTATCGGTAAATCTTAACGAGCACTAGCATTGAAGAAGTCTGCATGTCGTAGAAGAAATACTCGTATTTGCAAAAATAATTAAATTTTAGTTATGTTGCCATTAAAATTTCAATGTACTTTTCACTCAAACGCCCAATAATATATTAAATATTCCAAATTGATATGTTATACCGAAGCTATAGCGAAGTTTCTAACTTTATTATATTAATGTTTGTTTTTTATGCTCAACTGATAAATTAATACAAATATGTAATAATACTTCATTAATACAAATTAATATAATACTTATACTATATGAAACTAATAATATATACTATATGAAACTATAACAGTTTTAGTATTCTCAATATTTCTTATTAACAAAATTGTAGATGAAAGTGTTGCCAACTTACACATAAATAAAACTCATCCAATAAAACATTATTATATTATTTTTTTATAATTGAACACATCCAACAAAACACATTTAATTGAATGCGTTTGTAACACCTCATTTCCTGGGAAAATAAATAAATAATAAGAAAAATTTTGAAAATTTTAGAAAAAACGAGGAAGAGTGTAGTAGAGTAGACTGTGTCAACTCTGGGATACCCGTATGACCGTAACATATACATTATATCATCCGGTTAATTACTTTTAGCAAAATTTCAAATATACAGCTTTATTAAGTGTGTTGGAATACTTATATTAAAGGAGGAGTTGTATGCAGCTACTTGAACCCTCTGCAGTAGACCAACCAAATTTTGCTGTAACTTTGGCCATTACACTAAACTATTTTTAGCAAAATTTCAGACACCCAGCTTCATTAGGTGGAGAGTAATGCTCATATAAAAGAAGAAGTTGTATGGCCGCTCCTCGAACTCACTGCACTAGACCAACCAAGTTTTGCAGAAACTTTGGCGATAAAACTGAACTACTTTTGGCAATATTTCAGACACGCAGCTGTAATAGGTACAGAGTAAAACTCATATAAAAAAAAGAAGTTGTATGGCAGCTACCCGAACCCATGGACCAAAATGGCTGGATTTAAATTGCGATGATGGCTATTGCAAAAAAACGAATTTACGAAAACTTCAGGATCCTGACTCCTTTAGTTTTCGAGTTATCGTGATATATAGCTAAATCGATTTATATTTCGATTCTGATCCGATCCATACACTTGAGTCTATATCTACCCCCCTCCTTCTCTGCGTCACAAACGTAATGGCAAATTTATTATACCCTTTGACTATATAGTTTATACCCTTTGACGGGTATAATAATTTTAATTCTAAACCCATAATACACACAATATATAAATAAATATTGAAAATAATAAATAAAATTTAAAAAAGTTGTGCTGCTTGTTATTTTTTCCTCCACTGAAGGTACTTTTATTTTTTTTTATAGAAGCATACATAAATAGTTTTAATAAATTAAACATTCAATTTAAACTTTATTATATTTTGTTCCTTTTCTTTGATTTTGTTACAGAAGGCACAAACAACTTGGAAAAAGAACATATCATTCCTAATAAAAAAATTAACTCGAAAGATTCTAAACAACACAATTATTCAATAAATTCACCTAATATTCATCACCATCATCATAATTATCAGCAACAACACCAACAACAATTCAAATCAATAAAATCATCAAAAGGACGTCATAATAAAAGATATACAAATAACACTAATATTAGTGTTAATAATAATGGTAATAATGTTAATAAACTATCAACATCAAGTTCTTGGTTGGCATCATCAAGTATAAAAGGTCATTATACTAATGATAATATAAATGATATGAAATATTCGATTAATAGAAAATATTTGACTTCATGTGGTGAAAGTAAGCTTGAATTTTTTTTAATTTAATGTCATTCTTTAAATATAATTAGTAATTTCCACTCTAGTTACTTTTAAAGATAGTTGAAACATAGAATTTTGTCTCAAAAATTTTTCTTAAATTTAATATATTATTTAAAACTAAATTTATTGAAAACAAAATTTAATTTTAATTTAATTTGACGTTTTATTTTTGAAAACCCTATGAAATCTCACAAATTTTTTAACAAATGCACAGATTATTCGTTAAGCAAGATACTTTATAAAAAGAAAACACAAAACGATAAACTGTATGGTCACAAAAGACTTTCTTTTTGGCATAATGTCATACACAATGATTTATACTATATAATACTCGTATAACTTCCAACAATAAAAAATATTACCACAGAGTAAATATAATAAGACAAATTTGGCACAGTGGAGTGCTGGCCTTTCATGCCAAAGGCCCGGGTTCGCATCCCAGTAAAAGTGAAAAAACTTTTAATGGTTTTCGACTTGATTCAACAACCAATCGTTATTGGGTTAAAATTAATGGCTTAATAAATAATTATTATTATAATCTTTAATAAAAAAATATTAATATAACAATATAAACAAATACACAATATAAACAAATCTATTTAATTGAATAATTTAACTCACAGATAAAAAATACCATAAAACTCAAGTACAAAATTATTACAATTTAAACAAAATACCTGGCCGATAGTTCAGTAGTAAAATGACGGCTTTTCAATGGAAAGTCTCGGATTCAAAGCCTGGTCGGATTATATCTAATAAAAAAATATAGGTTATATTAAAATAATTTAATAAGAAATACAAATGTCAAATAGGCAAATACTATTGTCTAGTATTACAAATAAATAAAATAAATAAATAATTAAACAAAATAGAACTGTTATCTATTGAAAATCTAAGACGTTTCTACATGTTTAACACGAATATAATATGACCCCTGTTAAAACGTGTACCAGTTAAACAGCACTTATAAATTTTTTAAATTTTAAATATTTTTGAGAAAAATCAAATATCTTTAATCTCTTGATAGTATTAGTAGACTCTTATTATACCCGTATGACTATGTAATCAAAGGGTATAATAAATTTGCCATTACGTTTGTGACGCAGAGAAGGAGGGGGAGTACATATAGATTCAAGTGTATGGATCGGATCAGAATTGAAAAATAAATTGATTTAGCTATGTATGTCCGTCCGTCCGTCTGCACGGCAACTCAAAAACTAAAGGAGCTAGGATCTTGAAATTTATTGCCAAAGTGTCTGCAAAATTTGGTTGGTTTAGTGCAGTGAGTTCGAAGAGCTGCCATACAACTTCCTATTTTACATGAGCATTACTCTCCACCTAATGAAGCTGGGTGTCTGAAATTTTGCCAAAAGTAATTAACCGGATGGTATTATGCATATGTTACGGTCATACGGGTATCCCAGAGTTGACACAGTCTACTCTACTACACCCTTCCTCGTTTTATTTAGAAGTATTTTGTTTATTTAATATATAATATTTTACATTGACTCTTTTTGTATATTCACTCGCTCAAATATATTTTCTAAAATATAAAGTTTTAAGCAAATGCATATGCTATACAAACATTTTTGTGAAGAACTGGTTCAATATTTTACTGGTTTTTGCATAAAAATATTGTGTATAAAGCTTTTTCATAAAAGGTAGTTTACAGCTCATAACCAAAGTCCAATCCAGCGGACCTCATAACCAAACGAAAGGCCATTTCTGGCTGGGTAAAACAATATATCAATAAAATACAATATAAAGAAATACTTTATAATTAAATAACTAATACCTAAAATAGATATTTAATATTAAAAATAAAAAGTTAATAATAAAAATTTATCGTGTTCCCAAAATAATCCAGTTCTTAATAATAAAAATATAAACACCAAGTTATAATTGTTATTGTATATAAACATTTGTATCTGTCAAATTGACACCACTGACATATCCATATGTGGCATGACATAACACCACAAACATCAGGGATAGGGAGATGTAATTCGCATACGGCATCTTCCTGATATAAATAGAATTTATATCATAATAACTTATATCGTAAATAAAATTAATATGATAATTATAATTGTAACAAGAATAATAAAACAATAATTAGAATATTAATAACATGTATACCAGTAACATCAAAACTACTAAGGTTTCTTGACACACTATACATCAATTTCAGTAATTCTGAATCAGTCTCAAGGCAACGAAAGGTGGCAGCCCCATCTCCAGGATAGGCTACAGGAGCCCAAGCACATGTTTAACTGAAAATAACGATTACTGAAAGGCAAGAAATCAGGATGGAAAACGGACGCGGTTAGCGCAATAGAATGTAAGAACTCTCCGTGGAGCAACAAGGCTGACCCAAGTAGAACTACAAATAACATCATGTAAGATTTAAATCCTAGGAATAAGTGAAATGAGGTGGAATAGCACCGGCGATCTTGTTACAGCAAATGGGAATAATCTAATATACTGTGATGAGGAAACTGGAGTTCAGGTGGAGTTGGCAATGTTAGAAGAACCACTTGGTATAGCACACCTAGAACAAAAAATATGGGTCTCTAAAGATACATGGCATCTTATAGCTTAAAGAAGAGAACTAAAGCGTCAGCTAATTAACAACACAGTTACTAATAACCAATACAACATCTTTGCCAATCAAGTAAAGAAGACCGCAAGGAGAAACAAAAAACAGTTCCTAGAAAGCCTAGCCACAGCAGCAGGGTAAAACAACATAAGAAAGTTACATCAGATTATAAGAAGTCTTAAAATTCCCAAATGAAAAAAGAACCAACCAGTTAGAGATCGTAACGGCATGCTACAAGTTAACACTGATGTTCAAACACAAAGATGGAAGGAACATTTCAAAGAAATTAACAATTTAGCTGATAAGAGCGAAACATTGCAGCAAGACGAAATTAACAGTCACACAGGCAACAACTTAAGGATATCGTGTACACCACCAAAATTAATAAGGTTGAAATGCAACAAAACAGTTGGCGAGGATAGAATTGCAGCCGAATTGCCACGTGCTAAAACCAGGATATCAGCTAAACTTTTATATCCCTACATTAGAAAGACATGGAAAGAGGAAAGGCTGACCAAATCATGGAAGAAAGGCATTATCGTGAAAATACCAAAGGAAGATGACTTGAGAAAATACAGCAACTGGAGTGGAATAACATACAAGGTAGACTTCAGAGCAAGATCCAAGAAAGTTAATGCGATGAACAAGCAATAATATATATTATATAAATCATAATAATCGAACAATTTGTGGAATGACGTACATCTCTATACCTACGGTTCATAAACTGCAGGCTTTTCACACCATCAAACGTGTTGCAATTTGGAGAGCATCCAGCAAGAAAGGAGTACCACAAAAAATAATTAATATTTCAAAGAAATGTACGATTTCAAAGAAGAATACGAATCTCGCGGTACTGCATAATAGAAACATCAGTGACTCTTCCAATACAAACACAGGAGTAAAAAAAGAATGTCCATTCTCACCAAGGGTGACCATTGTTCGCAATTATCCTGGATGAAATCAACTGTGCAGAGACGTGGAATAACTTGTACACCTGTATTCTAAAAGACTCATCAATTAAGTGATGAAGAAATCTATCATGTCCCTTTTACTAAAAAATATCACGTCTGGCTATTCTGAAAAACTTGTATTTTGACGCGATAATTTTTTAATTTTGTAGACATTTTTGTCAAAACCAGTTTATAAAATAAGTTTTTGGTTTTTACTTTTCAGTTTTTGTTGACGGGAAAAGTTTTAAAAATAAATATGTATTTATAATTTACATAGTTTAATGACTTTGTAAGATTGAGTTTTTTAAAAAACGAGAAAGATTATAGTTGCCCTTGTCAACTTTTAGATACCCGTGCATACCCACTAACCGTTATTAATTTCCCCTATGCTATTATAAATATTACAAAAAAAATATAAGAAAGTAAAATAGTTAAAAAAAAATTTAACTTATTATCTCATAATTTTTGCTTAAAAAAAACAAAAGAACAAAAAAAATATTAAATTTTTAATTCATTATACCATAATTTTTGCTTAAAAAAAAAAAAACAAAAAAAAAACCATAACAAAAAAATAAATAGCCCATCCTAAAAGTTGGTCCGAGTGATGTCCAACTTTGCCAACTAACTTGCCCTATTACTTTATCTGTCCAGTTTTGATTATAACCTCGTAGCTTCATTAGATTCACAGTTATCGAATTGACAACTTTGTATGGCAGCTGCCCGAAAACGGGGCCGTAACATTTTGAAACTCCATATAAGTGCTCGATTCATTATATAACTAACAGTGTGTAATTTTCATCCTCGTATAATCAGTTTCCAAGAAATTCATATTGGTGCAAAGAAGTTGTATAGCAGCCCCCCGAAAATGGGGCCGTAACATTTTGAAACTTCATATAAGTGCTCGATTCATTATATAACTAACAGTGTGTAATTTTCATCCTCGTAGTATAATCAGTTTCCAAGAAATTCATATTAGTGCAAAGAAGTTGTATGGCAGCTACCCGAAAATGAAGTCGTAACATTTTGAAACTTCATATAAGTTCCTGATTCATTATAAAACTAACCGTGTGTAATTTTCATCTTCCTGTTATAATTACTTTTGAAGAAATTCATATTGGTTTAAATAAGTTGTGTGGCAGCTCCCCGAAACCTTGGTCTGGTCTTGACCAAAAAGAATAGGGAACCTCAAAAATGTTCAAAAAATGTTTTGTGTGAATTTCAAAACTCTAGCTCTAATTTTTAAATTCTATCTCTTATAATTAATTTCTAATTCACGAATATATTAATTTTTAGCAAAATAAGCTTCATATGATCATATTCATATAATGATCATTATGATAGATAATAATCATCACATTCATAATGATTATATCCATAAATATCAAAATACAAAGCATGCAAAATATAACACATATACATATTATATGCATACATATAAATTATTTATGAAGCCATTTACTTAAAAAAAATCTTTGTGTTCTTTTTTGCTTATCTTAAATAAACTACGCATCATTTAAATCATATGAAATCGTAACTCGAAATCGTTATCTACAAAAAAAACAAAATTCATATAATTTCATGTTAAATACAAGATGCATAGCAAAATTTCAAATTTTTGTATGAAAATATTGGAGTTAAAAAAGTTAGTAGTACCCGAAGTTTTGGTCCGATCTTAACCAAAAAAAATAGGGAACCTAGAAATTGATTGAAAAATATTTTGTGAAAATTTCAAAACTGTAGCTCTTTTAGTTTTTGAGTTATCATGCTGACACACAGACGGACGGACGGACGGACAGACACACATAGCTCGGACATAAAAATTTTCATATACCTAAACTAAATTTTTGTATTTATACATGCATGTCAAAAGCATGTTAAAATATACTTTAATGGTTTTAACATAAATTCTTTTGCATTAAATTAATTTCTGGGTTTTCCATCTTTGTTAATAATATTTAAATTTACAAAGATAGAAATAAACTTAATACCTTTATAAGGAAAACTTAGAAGTAATAAATAATTGCTACCACGTCGTAGATAGTCTTTCAGAATAGCCTTACGTTATGATTTTGATAAATGCCATCATGTCAAATGAAGAATTTCAGGTTCTAAATCTTTCAGAATGCAAAATCATAACTGAAGTGATATTCATCGTATGCTAAGTCTTTCATAATAGGGTGGTAAATGATAGTGTCTACCACGTAATGTCTACTCAAAAATGGAATAAAACAATTATAGAATTAAATTACGTAATAGAAGACTATTGGATTTTAACCATTTTTAACTTATGTTGAAGAACAATAATTTGACAAGATTAAAGCAATGACATTGGTTTACTATTATATTCAAAATTTATGAAAAAACTAGTAAAGAAACAGTCAGTCGGTGCAACCGACTTAGAAATACCCTACACCTATTTGGTTTAAATTTAATAAGATATCCATAAGTCATTTTAAAACCATAAAAGCTGTTATTAGTTTGATCGTAAGACATAGCTAACCAAATTAACTTTATAATAATAAAAACATTTCTTAAGTACTTTATCTATTCAAAAATATTACAAATTCTTACTAATTTATCTTTTTAAAAATAGTTAAAATCAAAAAAACTTGAAATAAATGAAAGTATATTTATTTCAATTAAATTACAAAAGTGAAAAAATTTGAATTATTAAAGTTTGTGATAAAAAGCTAATTAAAGCATAATATATTTAAGAATTCCAATTTTTCAAAATTGCAATTATTTTAATTTGTTAGTTTATGTACCTATTAGAAAAGCTTATAAACGCAAAATATGCAATAAATGTATTTCTAAAATACAATTACAAATTTAGAACTTTTCATATAATTCATTTAAATATAAAAATAAATTTAACATAAATTCAGCAAGTACCTTTGAATATAGCTTAAGTATTGTACACAATGTCTAATTCCGAACTCGAACTCGACCAGAACCAATTGCCATGGTACTTTCATTACTAGTAACCTAGAGTTTAAATTTCATCAAAATAGCGGCATTATTTTTTGAATTATGCTGTTTTTAAGATATATGTTTGTTAGCCCTTTAACTTTAAAAAGATTGCAGAACCCGAAACCATGGTACTATTTTGCCCATATGCAATCCCCGTCATACTTTCAATACTAGTTAACCCTTGTACACAATTGAAGCGTTCTATCTTAATTTTAAGTTATTATTTTTATTAATTTCGATGATAAACTTTTAAACCTTGGAGGATCTAAGAGGGGTACTGAACTCAGAATGATCCAAAATTAGGGAAACACGCAGGAAAAAGTAAAGAACACCCATGTGCCAAATTTGAAGCTTCTACATTTCTTTAAATTTACTATCTTTATTAATTTCGAAAATATGCTTTAAGGTTTTGGAACTGTGTGGCTGGTCCCCGATCGACTACTCATATTGGTCCCTAACTTCAAGGACACTAAGGAAATAGAGAGAGACACCCTGATACCAAATGCGGAGATTCTTTCTTCATTGATTTCGGAATTATGCTCCTTTGGCCTAAATTAGATCAAAAAGTTTTAAGTTCCGAACGCATTGTCCAATCCTTACCGTACGCAATCGCCACCGTAGTTTCATTACCAGTACCCTATAGCACAAAGTTCATGAAGATAGCGTCATTAGTTGTTGAGCTATTGTGATTTTTTATATATGTTCGTTAGCCCTTAGACCGATTAAAAGATCCAGAATCTGAATCCATGGGCTGATTTCGCCCATATGCAGTCCGCGCTGTGCTTCAAATACTGGTTAACCCTTGTAAACAACTGTAACGTTCTATATAAAATTTTAGAACCTCCAATTTTAAAATTTGGAGGTTCTATCTTCATTGGTTTCAGAATTATGATCGTTTGGCCTAAATTCGATCAAAAAGTTTTAGGTTCCGAACCCAAGGTCTAATCTCGACCGTACGCAATCCCCGCTGTAGTTTCATTACTAGAAACCTGCAACACAAATTTGATGAAGATAGCGTCATTAGTTGTTGAGTTATTGTGATTTTTTATATATGTTCATTAGCCCTTGGAATGATTAAAAGATACATAATCAGAACCCATGGGTCATTTTCGCTCATTTGCAATCCCCGCCGTTCTTTTAGTTGTAGTAACCTACAGTGAAAATTTCATCAAGATAGCTCCATTATTTTTTGAGTTATCGTGCATACGGAGGACGGACATGGCTCTATCGACTCAGGAGGTCACGCTGATCACAAATACATGTACTTTTCCATATCTAGCTCGCTTCCTTTAGATGGTTACAAACACCATACCAAAGTTAATATACCCCTTTACCTATTATATAGGTGTAGGGTATAATATATTCATAGGAATATGTAAAGAATATGCAAATTGGTATACATATGTATATGAATCTGTATATCATAATATTTAATCAGCTTATTTTTTCCCATACAAATATAAACATCCCTTTTCAGGGGAAACTATTTGACCAATTTTAATAAAACAACAACCAAAAGAAAGGTTTTTTTTGTTTTCATATTACAATGATATTTTATTTTTAAAATTTTTTTGCGTTTTTCCAGGTGAAAATCCGTCATAAATTTCAGGTAAATTTAAATATAACCGCCACGCTGTTCAAAGTTGTGGCTTATGACTCTAATATTATGCACCGACTTTCTGTGTAAATGCAATTCATTTTCGGTTGTATTGTCACTCGCAGCTCAATCAAACTATTATAGGCGCCGACTATATCTTTTTTATTTTTTTGTTTAGTTTAAATTGTTCAATGAACAAGGAGATTTAAATTTTT
This sequence comes from Dolichopus griseipennis, assembly GCA_963082915.1. Classification (NCBI taxonomy): domain Eukaryota; kingdom Metazoa; phylum Arthropoda; class Insecta; order Diptera; family Dolichopodidae; genus Dolichopus; species Dolichopus griseipennis. Next base: position 301,258,117 of record OY720441.1, on the reverse strand, counting down.
TTAAAAATTTTGTTTTTCTTTTTATATACTTTTTTTTTCTTTATCTTAGCAAGTGAACGAGAATTAAAATTCTAGTGCAAAAAAAATAAGTTTTTTACACAGTATTTTAATTCTCGTTTTCATTTATAACGAACTCGGTTTTAACAATATTATGTTTACAGCGGCAGATGTTGACAGATAATGGTTTTAGTTTTTAGCTTTTATTAGATCAACCTAAAATAAAAATATGCTTCGGGTACATCAACCTATCAATTTTTTAGGGTTGAGGCTGACACATCAAATAAAATTCTAGTAAATGAGTTCGAAGTGTCCATTCTAGAATTAGCACATTCTACAATTTTCAAGTCTTATACTAATTTTTTAAACTTCACAGCATTCTTTTAAAACAACATTCGCTTATTACGACGAATATTTTTTTACGTCTCTTCATGGTCGTTGTTAGCAATAATTACTGTAAAAACATTTTGTAACGTCATATATTGTTGTTGCTTTTTGTTAAGTTTTTTGTAAAATATAAAAACAGCTTTTGAAATATATTCTGTAGTTGCCATTACGTTTGGGAGACAAATAAATGCTAAAATTTGTTTGCATAAAATAAAAACTAAATACCTAATCTTTCTTAAAACGAGGGAGAGTGTAGTAGAGTAGACTGTGTAAATTCTGGTATACCAGTATGACCGTAACATATACATTATATGATCCGGTTAATGACTTTTGGCAATATTTCAAACATTCATATTTATTAGGTGTAGAGTAATGCTCATATAAAAGAAGGAATTGTATGGCAGCTACTCGAACTCTATGCAGTAGACCAACCAAATTTTGCAATAACTTTATTCGGTATAGTATAATGCTCATATAAAATAAGGAGTTGTATGGGAGCTACTCGAACCCTCAGCAGTACACCAACCTAATTTTACAGTTACTTTGGCATTTATACTAAACAAATTTTTGCAAAATTTCAGACACCCAGCTTCATTAGGTGTAGTGTAATGCTCATATAAAAGAAGGAGTTGTATGGTAGCTACTCGAACCCTCTTCAGTAGACTAACCAAATTTTGCTGTAACTTTGGCCATTATACTAAACTACTTTTCGCAAAATTTCAGAAACGCAGCTGTAATAGGTACAGAGTAATGCTCACATAAAGAAAGAAGTTCTATGGCAGCTACCCGAGCCCATGGACCAAAATGGCTGGATTTAAAATGCGATGGCGGCTATTGCAAAAAAAACGAATTTGCATATATTTCAAGATCCTAGTTCCTTTTTTTTTGAATTATCGTGATGACGGACGGACGGACGGACGGACGGACATACATATCTAAATCGATTTATTTTTCGATTCTGATCCGATCCATACACTTGAATCTATACCTACCCCCCTCCTTCTCTGCGTCACAAACGTAATGTCAAATTTAGTATACCCTTTTGACTAATAGTCATACGTGTATAAAAATTTGTAATTTAAATTATTTGTTCGTTAGGGCCTAACCACCATCGACGCGTACGGTGTATAATTTCTGTAAAAAAGTTTGGAAATAAGTAGTTATGTAAATAAATCTACATGAAGCGATGTAAATAAGTCTACATGAAAGTGATGTACTGTACCTACCTCGGGGTTTTAAAATTTAAAAATTGACAAAGCGTATAAAAATATTGTAATTGTGTTTTATGTTGCTCCGATTAAGTTTTAAAAATAAAACATATTAAAATAATATCTTCTTTTAAATAATTTTTTTTAAAACATACATTATATTCAAATTAATTGAAAATACCTACAATACGTTTGCAAAAACAAAAAAATTATCATTCTTAAAAAAAAATATTATTGTTCTAAATATTTGTTCCAACCTAAATAAAAGCGTACGTCGTATAATTTCTGTCAAAATATTTAGAAATAAGTAGGTACATGAATTTAAATGAGAGCAACCAAAATAAGCATAACGCGATGTACTGTACCTCGGATTTTTAATATTTACAAATTGACAAAATGTATAAAAATATTGTTATTGGTTTTTCTCATATTTCTAAGATTATGTTTTATAAAATACACTTTATAAGTTTTATAAAATATCTTACATTCAAAATAATTCAAAATACCTATAATATGAATTTTTTTTAATAAATTAAAACATTTAAATAAATATTTTTCGATAAATCAAATACTACACGCGTATCGATTTACTGATATAAATATAGACATATTGACGTCCTGCGATTTAGGTTAAGCGCTACTAACTGAAAAGTTTATTTTACATTTTAAATCGAATAATGTTGTTTTATAATAAAAAACTATTTTTAGTTTTACTTTGACATAACGAACGAATTTTATACAATACATGAGTTCCTTTTAGCAAAAAGTGTTGATAAAGAATATATTGGAGTAGTTTTTAAATGTAATGCTAATTTTTGTTTCAGGAGTATATAATTGTCAGAATAATTGTCATACGTATAGGAGAAAAGGAAATAATTTTTCGTGTAATATTAGTCTAATATAAATTACACATAACGAATTTTTTATGTAAGCTTAAAAGCCAAAATAGCTCGAATTTCGAGCACAGGGCGATATTAGTATATTCTAAATGTATGAAAAATATATTCATAGGAATATAAATAAAGAATATGCAAATTGGTATATGTATGTACTATGCATATATTCTAAATATATGAAAATGGTATTCATAGGAATGTATAAGAACACATAGATTTGGTAAATACATGCATGCATATATTCTGAATATGTCAAAAATATATTTCCTGCGAATAAAAATATGTATGTATGTTCATACTTTCAATGAGTTTAGAATAAATGAAGAATTATTATAATACATATGCATTTTGAAAGTGTATTAGATACAATGTTTCAAATTGGTTCTGAAAAAAATCCACTAAAAACTTAAAGAAATTCCACATTTTCATTAAAAAGGTCCACAAACAATAATAAATTTAATTAATTAATAAAAAATATATTTAGGCAGGTTAGTTCTAATATTACAAACTTTTGACTTAATCAAACTTCCGTTTCTTTGAAATCCAATAGACCTCTTTTGTTTCTTAAACCATATGTAGTGGAAAACATTACAGTAAAAGTATCTGTATCTGTTTTATTTTTATGATTTGTTTTATGAATTTTCAGTTGACTAAAGATTCTTTCAATACACGAATAAATTAGGAAAAATTGGCACATTAACGGATTTTTTCAATTCAAACAATTTTTTCCAATACATACATGAATTGGTAAAAGTATAAAAAAAATTTAAATATAAGTAGTACGTAGTACCTTGTAGTATTACAAGTACCATTTCCAGTACAATTGAGTATTAAAACCTTACTAATTACCACTTTGTCTAATAAAATTTATTTCATTGAGTAAAATTATTAAATCTTTACTTTATATGAAATTCCACTAAAATTGCACACAAATCCAATTTCACAAAAAATTCCACAAGAACCATAAAATTCCACTCATTTTGTGGAATTCCACTAGAATCGGTAACACTGTAACAGTGTACCGTAAAATTCTGAATACAGTACCCCCCCGAATAAAGTACATGAAGCTTAATGTTGATGAAGCTAATGCAAACTTAGCGAATTTTTATGATGATATAGAAACTATTGATGAACGTGTAATTGATAGTCAGACTTCTTCTGATGATGATGAATATATCAGCGAAACTTCCAGTGAAGTTGATACACAGGAGCTTTTCGAATTGGTTTAAATGGCTAATAAGTAATAGTTTAAAAAATTATTTAAAAAATTTAATCAGACTATATCTTAATAAATGTATCTAGTTTTTCTATTATTAATGAATTAATGTATATTTGCAGATTTTTTTTATTATTAATAAGCTATGTATATATATTTTTTTATTTTGAATAAGTAATGTAGTTATTTTGTTTTGTGAATTATACTAATTGGCTTAATTTTATTTTCCATAATACATTCCCTATCATATATAATTTTGTTTTTGTTCCGAATAGTGTACCCGGGTATAGAAAACTAATTAGTGTACCCGGGTATACTAATTGGATTTATTATTTTTTCAGAATATTGCCATTTTCCAATTAGAGTACCCGGGTATTGTATTCAGAACTTTACGGTAAGTACAAAATAAATTTTGTTGTAAGAATAATAATAAAAAGTAGAAAGAATAAAATAAAAAATATTTAGATCCAAAAAAAAATGAGTGAAAAATTTTGTGGTGTGTATGCGTGAGCTGCAATATGCGTCTATAAAAGCATAGTGTATGAATACTATATAGATGAATTAAATAGAAGTGTCTAAATTGGAGCATCGTTTTGAAAATTGATAAAAAATATGAATTTTCTATGTTATCGATGTTCTTATCACTTATTGCAGCTCCAACATAAACACACTCTTAGACAAAATACTTGTTTTTAAATATTAAATATATATGAAAAAATAAATAGTCGAAAAGGCATTTTAGAATATCAGTTGTCAGGGAACGTAATAAGAGGGTGAAGAAAAGAAAAGAAAGTCACCTAGACAATTCAAGTATAAATATGCATCCTATTCCAAGTTGCAGCAGGAGTGTTTTATCAGAACTTGAAAGCTCAAAGTTTTGGTTTTATGGAAGAAAGTATTCCTGAAATTAATAGTGATTCAAGTAGCGATTTTGAAGAAATGGATTTATGCAATAGTTTTCGCTTATAGACACAAAAATATTATATTTTATTTTACTAAATGTTTGCATTTACATAGATACAGCATATTCATAACGTAAAAGGAAAGCAACCAATTACAAAAATTTTCAATCTAATTGTATTTGATGAACTGGCAAATAAATGCAATTGGAACGGAATAAAAGCGAAATTGGAATTTAAAAAATTTTAAATTTTCAATGACTGCCTCTTTGGTAATTCTCTTGTCTTACTTAATTCAAAATTGTTTTTAATTATTAATTATTTGTCATTTGTTTTTAATTATTAATGATTTGTCATAGAATCCTGTAAAACTGATGTTTCTGGATACCCAGATTATGTGAAAGAAATTAAAAAGGCGGTGAAGGATGCCAAGAATCGCATCATAGAAAAAAAATTCCAGGAGAAATTAATTTTATGAATTTTTTATTTTATTTTTTTAAATTTTTAATTTTAAAGAAAATATTATGTTAACTAAAACTAGGTATAAAAATATAAAACTATGCATTTTATAAATAAATAATTTATTTTTTTATTTTTAAATTTTAAGTTAAGTAATTATAATACATTAATAATATATTCTTTATAAATCCTAAACCTATTCGAAATGTTTTTTTATTTTTGTATGCAGAAAATACATCATTGAATTATCCAATATATTTAATTGGATAAGTTTTGAATATGTTCCAAAAGCGGACATAACCTTTGTAAAAGTATGTATTCTATTTGTATTCTAGACATATTCAGGATACCTATGATATACAAAAGATAAATCATTGATATATTTAGAATATATAAATAGTTAGCTGGGATATTTCGATTTCATTATATTTCCCTTTCTCTTGTAAAGCGTTAACTTTGTATTCTAATTTGAGCACTTCTGTTTTTAAAACTGCATTATCTTTTTTTGGTTCTTTAATTTCTATCAAGAACTCTTTGTTAACCGTTTTGAAATTTATTAATTTTTGTCGTAGTGTTTGAAATTGTAATGTTAATTCTTTGGTTTAGTATTGATGTTGCTATATTTGTTTCATTTGTAAATGCGATAGGTAAAGTGGCAATTGTAGTGGCAGAAATATTAATATTATTAGTCTTTGTATTCTCATTTACATCATTTGCATCAGTGTTGCTAGCATCTCCCAATGGAACATTAGAGATATACGTATAAGTTTGTTGCCGCTAGATTTATAAAAAACGAGGAAGAGTGTAGTAGAGTAGACTGTGTCAACTCTGGGATATCCGTATGACTGTAACATATACATTATATAATCCGATTAATTACTTTTGGCAAAATTTCAAACATACAGCTTTATTAAGTTTAGTGTAATACTCATATAAAAGAAGGAGTTGTATGGCAGCTACTCGAACCCTCTGCAATAGACCAACCAAATTTTGCTGTAACTTTGGCCATTACACTAAACTATTTTTGGAAAAATTTTAGACACCCAGCTTCATTAGGTGGAGAGTAATGCTCATATAAAAGAGGGAGTTGTATGGCAGCTACTCGAACCCTCTGCAATAGACCAACCAAATTTTGCTGTAACTTTAGCCATAAAACTAAACGACTTTTGGCAAAATTTCAGGCACGCAGCTGTAATAGGTACAGAGAAATGCTCATATAAAAAAAGAAGTTGTATGGTAGCTACCCGAACCCATGGACCAAAATGGATGGATTTAAATAGCGATGACGGCTATTACAAAAAAATGAATTTGCGAAAATTTCAAGATTCTAGCTCCTTTAGTTTTTGTGTTATCGTGCGGACGGACGGACAGACGGACGGACATACATAGCTAAATCGATTTTTTTCCGATTCTGATCCGATCCCTACACTTGAGTCTATATGGTATGTTTAAAATTTTGCCCAAAAGTAATTAATGTTTATAATAATAATGATATAATGTTTATATAACGGTCATACGGGTATCCCAGAGTTGACACAGTCTACTGTACTACACTCTTCCTCGTTTTTTACAAGAAATGCAATTCATTTTCAGAGATCACTAGTTTTTTTTAACATTTAGAACTCTTATAATTTTTTCTTTTTTCCTCTCCTTTTTTGTTCACTATATAAAAAAAAATAAATTATTTTTTCTCTTTTTTTTCCCGGTTCTAACTTTTAATTTCTTCTTGATTTTAATTTTTACAGTTTTTACAACCTTTTTAACTTTTTAAATTAATTATTTAAAATTATTTTAATTATTTTCTCTATGTATCTTTATTTTGATATTTGTAAGTTAAGAATAATTATCATTGTTGTTATTTCCAAATAGAAAAAGAACTTAATATAAGAACTTAATATTTATTTTGAAAATTTTATCAATTAAAAAAAAAAAATTCATTAAAAAAAAAAATAAAAATTGAAAACCGACTTTTCTCACATCTACCGCACCCAACGCTCAGCTAGAAAAATGATAAGTAAAAGTAAAAAAATAAATAAATTATAAATTCTAAATTATTAATGAAATGAAAAAAATTAAAAGTAATTATGAAAAACGAATGAAAATACTTATAACTTTTTAAGAAACCTCATTTAAATACAAAAATTTATAAATTATATGTGTGTATATTAAAACATAACGAAATTATTAAATACCAGTTTCGTCTAGCGTTCGAAATTTGCTTAAACTTTTATATTAAATATAACATATTTTCTTTATTTTTTTCGGTATTAAAATTTGCCGTTTTTCAAAACTAAATTTTTGTAAAATTTTTGGCCGCTCATATTTTCTTAACCGTTTAAGCTAGAGATTTAAAATTTTGGGAGAATTTATATCCTCAGAAATTTGTAAGAGTCGGTTAACAAATACATGTTGTAAAAGCCCAATAACTAAATTGCGTTATTAAAAAAATTAAATGCTGTGAAGTCTCTAATTTGATTTTCAACTTTCTGTTTTAATTTTTAAACAGATTATCTTTGATTCTTAGAATATTTTCGATATAATTTTATTGTTCTAATTAGATTACCAAGTTTATTGAACTTGTATACGTATTTTTTCTTTTACATTTTTAATGTCTCCATCATGTCATGTTTACCTAGTTAGATAAGTTCGAAAAAAATTTTTTTTGTATTTTTTTTCTATGATACGTATAAAAATATTTTGGTTTCTTATAATTTGTAGTTGAAAAGAAATAATTGAAATTTAATTATTTTTAAAAAAAAATCGTATCTAATCTATAAAACCAGAAGAATGAGAAATGAAAACTAATAACCGAATATTAATAAATTTTGAACCTAACTGTTAAAAACACCGTGCCCTTTTCTTCTGATTCTCTTCTACAAAATAAAAACATGAACTTTATCTTACTAAATTTTGTATAAAACATGTACAAAATGTATCTTCTACGTCATAATTAAGTGTTAATTTTTTTTTTTGATGATTCATTATTGTTCTGTCGACTGCCATACTATTTCAAAGTTTGAATTTTATTGGTATGATTTAAATGTCGAGAGCTTTCTAAGATTATGGGCTTTCTTATATTCATATCTAGTTTAATATTATTCTTTATAATTGAAAAATAATTAGGACTTTAATATGAAAAATGTTGATATTTTTCACTGTATTTTTTTCAAAAGCCTGAAATTTTTACAATTAAAACCGTTATTAATGTACCTCAGCTTCAATTTATATCCTTACATTTTTTTATAAAGCTACATAAAAAAATATAACTGCACTTGCCAGGCAATGGCAATATAAAGATTATCTTGAAAATTGGTACATTAATAAAGTTGTTTTAAAAAAAACTTAATAAAACTTGTACCTTTATTAAATTTTGAAATCTTCTACGTCATAATTAAGTGTTAATTTTTTTTTTCGATGATTCATTATTGTTCTGTCGACTGCCATACTATTTCAAAGTTTGAATTTTATTGGTATGAAGTGTTTTTCATTTTTTCGCTATTATGTATATATAGGTTTTAGCAGAAAAGTATAAGTACAGTTAAATGGAATAGTAAAATTAATGTTTACGTTAAAAAATCAAACATTACTAAACAAAGAAAAAATAAATAAATATAAATTCTATATGGTTAATAAAATGTAAGACAATGAAAAGTAATTAAGAAAAATTAATGAAAATGCTAATAACTTTTAAGGAAACCTCATTTAAATACAAAAAGTACCTATATATTGCATGTGTGTATATTAAAACATAACGAAATTAGTAAATACCAGTTTCGTCTAGCATTCGAAATTTGCTCAAATTTTTAAACTTTAATTTTACATATTCTTTTGTTATAACTGTAATGTAGTCCATACATGGAGCGACCAGGTTTTCAACTTCATACTTCGACATGTTTACAAACCTTAAATTTACACTATCCAACCTACCATCGAACCATCGTTTAATTTTTTTTTGTTTTAAGAAATATGTTAAATGTGACAACTTTGAATCTAAATTTTTAACAGTTTTTATTCAAATATATTGTTCTGCCTTTATTATTTTTTTTTTCTAAAATTATGATATTTAATATTTTTTTTTATATATATTAAAAAATTTTCTAACTTTAGTTTTAATAATTATTTCAAATTATTTACTTAATTATTTGTTATATTTTACATTATAGTTTTCTTATTTTATTATTCAAATCGGAATATCTCAAGCTTCTTTCGTGTCAAAAAATGAAAAAAACGAAAAAAAGAAAACAAAATGACATTTAAGTTGTTCAACTTGCCAATACACGATACAACTAAAATGCAAACCAAAGACGGCCCACAAAAAATCAAAATTTTTTTATTTTCTTCCAACCAACTTTTCAATCTACAAAATGGTCTTTCAACGGTGAAACTTCCGGAAAGGGGTTGTGAGCTATCAAGATGACGTCATCACATAACGGTACTAAATATCTCAAAGTTTCCGAATATAAATACCATTAGTGGCGATGGCGCCATCTAGTGGTCGAAAAATGCATTACAAAAATTTCCTAAGATTTTGTAGCATTTTAATTAAAATGCTATATTTTTCCTGTAAGACCATAAACTAGAACCAACATCATATAATAAAACTCAATATTGTATCCAAACCTAAAATGCATTCTTACATTTTTAAATTTGCCAAAAAGGCAAAATAAATTTGTGACAAATAAAGTATGAAAATGTATTTTTTAATAAAATTGTTGTGTCATTTTTGCATTTATGTTCTCTGGTGGGGCTATTTGTGAACATATGCCATACTTATTATATATCGTTGGAAAGAGTTTTAAGAGACCTTTCTAATGGAATAATAATAATACTTTGTTTTTTTGTTTGATTTTTTTTTTTTTTTTTTTAAATTTTCACTTTAAATTGCAATATCTCAAAAATGGTAGCACCGATCCAGATGAAACAAGATGTTTATGAAAGACAATATCATGCCCCTACAATATTGTAAGATGTTGGTTCCAGTTTATTGTCTTGCAGGAAAAATATAACATTTTAATAAAAATGCTACAAAATCTTAGGAACATTTTGTAATGCATTTTTCGACCACTAGATGGCGCCATCGCCCCTAATGGTATATATATTCGAAAACTTTGAGATATTTAGTACCGTTATGTGATGACGTCATCTTGATAGCTCACAACCCCTTTCCGGATTTTCGCCCTTTCAACTTGCACAGGAAAAATTCAAAAAATCAAAACGTGAAATGTGTGTAATATATTTATGTTATCTTTCCACCCCCATAACGAGCTTAAAACATCTGGTAACACTAGTTTCTTAAATTCTTATTTTCATCAAAAATTGATTAATTATTATGATTATACAAATAAGTATAATAAAGCCCTATTTATTATTCATCTACAAAATTCCAATTTATTTTTAAAAAAAGAGAAATATAATATATGTATATTAACTAAGAAAACTATAGCTTCGTGAAGGCTATATTAATCTTTAAAGTGTTGAGGCTTAAAATTTTACATACAAAATTCGATAACAAGTGCTCTTTGAATTTAAATTAAAGAAATAAATAAATAAAATAGTTTAAAAGCAATTAACACTATTCTTAATTATTATAAGTAATCTTAATAATTTGAAGTTTCTTCTGCTCTTGTAATATATATTTTCTTTAAACAATTTCTGAAAGACCACCTTTCATAGATTTTATTTAAGCTGCGTATTGATTCTTATTCTTATTATTTGATTCACAAAAGTTCTGAAAATTTAATTCAATAGTAATTATCCAAAAATTACAGTAGTCCGTTTTTAATCCAATTAAAATTTAAAAAAACATAATAGTATCAAAATAATTGAATAACAAATAGTTATTAATAGTTATATCAGTTTTATTTTATTTAATAAAATATTTTATTAAAAATACCAAAACTTAGCATATTCTTAAAATAAAAGAGGTAGATTATAATTACCTTTGTCAACTTTAAATGATGTTTAAAATAAAATAACCCATAAATTCTTTCATATAAGAAAAATAATATAAAATTTAATAACCATAAAAACAAAACAAAAAAGCAAAAAAGACACAAAAACAAAAAAATTGCCCACCCTAAAAATTGATTCGAGTAATGGCCAACTTTTCCAATGCACTATTGCATCAGCTGCATAAGATTCACAGTTATCGCATTAAGAACTTTGTATGGCAGCTCTTCGAGAATGAAGCCTTAACATTTTAAAACTTCACAAAAATGCTTGTCCTATCATATAATCATCTCCGTATAATTGTTATGTTAAGATTGGTTCAAATAAGCCTTTACTTTTTGAAACTTCATAGAAGCTCTTGTCCTTTTATATATTTTACTGTGTGTAATGTTTATAGTCCCAGTGTTATTAGTTTTGAAGAAATTTATATTGGTTCGAAAAAGTTGTATTACAGTTGTCGGAAAATGGATCTATAACATTTTAAAAATACATAGAAGTGCTTGTCGTATTATATAACTTAATATGTGTAATTCTTAACCTCCTCTCCTTGTCGGTTTTTAAGAAATTCGTTCAAAAAATTTTGCAAAAATATGGCAAATGCCCGAAGCCTTGATCCGATTTTAACCAAAAACAACAGGGAGCCTACAAGTTGTACAAAAATCACTTTGTGCGTTACAAGCGGAGGACCAATTTTATTATGTCCATGATCTTATTTGAATGCACGGATATAATAAATACATATACATATTTGTTAGTTTAGGTCAGGTTTCTAGAAACCATTTTTTATTTATTTTTTAAATATTTCTTGTTTGTTTATTTTGTTTTAAGTATTAATTAATTTACCATAATTCTACACAGTACCAATCATTATGATAATAAATTATATAATCACTTATATTCTTATTACTAACTAGCTGTTGTTGGCCCATCACAGAATGACGGAATGCCAATTGAAAGAAAAACTTTTTCTAATAAGAATTATTTCTAATTTCATTATATACTTGTACATATTATATTGTATGTATATCAATATTATTTTCTTAAATAAAGTCGAAACTGTTACATTTTGTAATACGTAGACTAAGTATATTTCGATTCTAGTAATTGATACACAAAAAAAAAATGACTTATATAACTTCTTGTTGTTTCTTAAAAATTTGAAGATGAATAATAAGTTATGTAGTCTACCTTTTGTATGTTTTAAATTTGATAAAATTTCGGGGTCGTTAATTCAAATCCCTTCTTGGTGAATTTTTATACCCGTGCATACATATATGAACATCGGGTATATTAAAATTACTCCTCCGTTTGTAACGCATCGATCTAGACGAGCTAGATATAGTGTCAAGGGTACGTATCGAATCAGCATCGAAAAGTGAATCGATCTAGCTATGTGTGTCCGTCCGTCCGTCCGTCCGTCCGTCCGTCAGCACGATAACTCAAAAACTAAAAGGGCTAGAGTCTTGAATTTCATTTATTTATACTACGAGGATGAAAATTACACACGGTTAGTTTTATAATGACTCCGGCACTTATATGAAGTTTCAAAATGTTAGGGCCCCATTTTCGGGGGGCTGCCATACAACTTCTTTGCACCAATATGAATTTCTTCAAAACTAATTATACTACGCGGATGAAAATTACACATGGTTAGTTATATAATGAATCGAGCACTTATATGAAGTTTCAAAATGTTAGGGCCCCTTTTTCGGGGGGCTGCCATACAACTTCTTTGCACCAATATGAATTTCTTCAAAACTAATTATACTACGAGGCTGAAAATTACACACGGTTAGTTATATAATGAATCGAGCACTTATATGAAGTTTCAAAATGTTAGGGCCCCATTTTCGGGGGGCTGCCATACAACTTCTTTGCACCAATATGAATTTCTTCAAAACTAATTGTACTACGAGGCTGAAAATTACACACGGTTAGTTATATAATGAATCGAGCACTTATATGAAGTTTCAAAATGTTAGGGCCCCATTTTCGGGGGGCTGCCATACAACTTCTTTGCACCAATATGAATTTCTTCAAAACTAATTGTACCACGAGGCTGAAAATTACACACGGTTAGTTATATAATGAATCGAGCACTTATATGAAGTTTCAAAATGTTAGGGCCCCATTTTCGGGGGGCTGCCATACAAAGTTTTCAATTCAATAACTTTGAATCTAATGAAGCTACAAGGTTAAAATTAAAATTGGGCAGATAAATTAATAGGGCAAGTTACTTGGCAAAGTTGGACATCACTCGGACCTTCGGACTTTTAGAGTGGGCCAATTTTTTTTTTTTTGTTTTTTTTTTAAGCTAAAGTTATGGGACAATGAATGAAAATTTTGTTTTTTTTTTTTGTGATTTTTTTTTTTTTGTTAATTTTTTTTTTTTTTTTTTTTTAAGCTAAAGTTATTGGACAATGAATGAAAATTTTGTTTTTGATTTTTTTTTTTTTTTGTTAATTTTTTTTTTTTTTTTTTTTTAAGCTAAAGTTATGGGACAATGAATGAAAATTTTGTTTTTTGTTTTGTGATTTTTTTTTTTTTTTGTTAATTTTTTTTTTTTTTTTTACGTCAAAATTATGGGGTAATGAGTTAAATGTATAAGGGAAGTAAATTACGGTTTATTTTATACACCATAGTGGGTATGCACGGGTATCTAAAAGTTGACAAGGGCAACTATAATCTTCCTCGTTTTTTTTAATTTCAATTCATTTTTTTTTTTATTCAATTGCTTGTTTAAATTTTTAAATTTAAATTCGATAAAATTGTTTGTTAAAATATTTGAAATTTTTTTATAGGTTTATTTTATTTCAATAATGATCTATTTTTCCATCTATTAACTTTATGTAGACATATTTTAAAATGTTGCTAAGCTCTGTATATTGTTTTATAACCTTTGTTTAGATTCAAATCGAAATACTTATATGTTGCCAACATTTTACAATGTACCTACGCAACATGTTTAATTATGTACCTATTTTTATGGACATAAAATTGAATTATGAATTGAGTTTTGCATTATCAAATGCAAATTAATTTTTTGATTTTTTTTATTATACCTACCTAATTAAGTAAAAAAAATATATTTGCTTTGATTACTAAGGTGCAGTTAATTTGGCTTTATTTCAAGGATGAGATGAGGGAAGCTTTGAAATTGCTTTGAAACATTGCTTGCCTTATTTACTTTCCAAAGCAAAAAGCAAGCAACGCAACAAAGCGTACATTTGTCCTACGCTATTATTTCAGTTTTTAACTGAAACTAATGAAGACTTTCTGCAAAACTGTTCATGTGAAGCATAGTCTTAGTTTTTAATACCAAGATGATTTACTATTTATTTAAAATTCCCAGAAAATCTTCTGTGATTTTTAAAACTGAAATCAATTTTTTCATAAACTAAAAAAATTTTTTTTTTTGTTTATTTTTTTTTATTAAAAATTAATAAAATATTTTTTGGTCTGCTTACGATATGCTTATTAAAAATTAATAAAATATTTTTTGGTCTGCTTACGATAATTTATGATATTTTATTTTCTAAAATAAAACACATTCAACAAAACATTAATATTTTATTTTTTAATAATTGAACAAAACACATTTAATTGAATGCGTTTGTTACACCTCATTCTAGACAAATATATTAATAATAATTCTAAAAATAAAACAAGTAAAGAAACGAATATAAAATTTTGTTTGAACGACAATAACACTATATATATGTACGACTCTCGTGATATCTTTATTTATATATATAAAAGCGAAAGTTTGTTTGTTTGTTTGTTTGTATGTAGGGAATAGACTCCTAAACTGCCCAGCTGATTTTCATGAAAATTTGTATATAAAGGTTTTTGGGTACGGAAAGAAATCGTGGCCCAAAAATTTACGGACCGTCACGTTCTTCATTTTAGAACAAAGAAGTTTAAATACTTGCACCACAGCCCTCTAACGAACCGCCAAGTTGGAGCTGTAGTGCAAGTATTTAAACTTCTTTGTTCTAAAATGAAAACGGCTTAGAAGTTTAAAATAAACGGATCAGAATCGAAAAATAAATCGATTTAGCTATGTATGTCCGTCCGTCCGTCCGCACGATAAATCAAAAAATAAAGGAGCTAGGATTTTTAAATTTTCACAAATTTGTTTTTATGTAATAGCCGTCATCGCTATTTAAATCCAGCCATTTGGTCCACAGGTGCGCGTACCTGGCATACAACTCCTTCTTTTATATGAGCATTACACTACACCTAATAAAGCTGTATGTTTGAAATTTTGTCAAAAGTAATTAAACGGATGATAAAATGTTTATTATAAGTAATCTTAATAATTTGAAGTTTCTTCTGCTCTTGTAATATATATTTTCTTTAAACAATTTCTGAAAGACCACCTTTCTTAGATTTTATTTAAGCTGCGTATTGATTCTTATTCTTATTATTTGATTCACAAAAGTTCTGAAAATTTAATTCAATAGTAATTATCCAAAAATTACAGTAGTCCGTTTTTAATCCAATTAAAATTTAAAAAAACATAATAGTATCAAAATAATTGAATAACAAATAGTTATTAATAGTTATATCAGTTTTATTTTATTTAATAAAATATTTTATTAAAAATACCAAAACTTAGCATATTCTTAAAATAAAAGAGGTAGATTATAATTACCTTTGTCAACTTTAAATGATGTTTAAAATAAAATAACCCATAAATTCTCTCATATTAGAAAAATAATATAAAATTTAATAACCATAAAAACAAAACAAAAAGCAAAAAAGAAACAAAAACAAAAAAATTGCCCACCCTAAAAGTTGATTCGAGTAATGTCCAACTTTTCCAACTTAGCCATTTTGAAATTCAACCTCGTAGCTGCATAAGATTCACAGTTATCGGATTAAGAACTTTGTATGGCAGCTCTTCGAGAATGAAGCCTTAACATTTTAAAACTTCACAAAAATACTTGTCCTATCATATAATCATCTCCGTATAATTGTTATGTTAAGATTGGTTCAAAAGAAATTCAGATATGTTCAAAAAAGTTATATGGTAGCTACCCGAAAATTAAGCCTTTACTTTTTGAAACTTCATAGAAGCTCTTGTCCTTTTATATATTTTACTGTGTGTAATGTTTATAGTCCCAGTGTTATTAGAAATTTATATTGGTTCGAAAAAGTTGTATTACAGTTGCCGGAAAATGGATCTATAACATTTTGAAATTACATAGAAGTGCTTGTCGTATTATATAACTTAATATGTGTAATTCTTAACCTCCTCTCCTTGTCGGTTTTTAAGAAATTCGTTCAAAAAATTTTGCAAAAATATGTTAAATACCCGAAGCCTTGATCCGATTTTGACCAAAAACAACAGGGAGCCTATAAGTTGTACAAAAATCACTTTGTGCGTTACAAACGGAGGACCAATTTTATTATGGCCATGACCTTATTTGAATGCACGGATATAATAAATACATATACATATTTGTTAGTTTAGGTCAGGTTTCTAGAAACCATTTTTTATTTATTTTTTAAATATTTCTTGTTTGTTTATTTTGTTTTAAGTATTAATTAATTTACCATAATTCTACACAGTACCAATCATATTAGGTAATATGATAATAAATTATATAATCACTTATATTCTTATTACTAATTCTAAAAATAAAACAAGTAAAGAAACCAATATAAAATTTTGTTTGAACGACAATAACACTATATATATGTACGACTCTCGTGATATCTTTATTTATATATATAAAAGCGAAAGTTTGTTTGTTTGTTTGTTTGTATGTAGGGAATAGACTCCTAAACTGCCCAGCTGATTTTCATGAAAATTTGTATATAAAGGTTTTTGGGTACGGAAAGAAATCGTGGCCCAAAAATTTAAGGACCGCCACGTTCTTCATTTTAGAACAAAGAAGTTTAAATACTTGCACCACAGCCCTCTAACGGACCGCCAAGTTGGAGCTGTAGTGCAAATATTTAAACTTCTTTGTTCTAAAATGAAAACGGTTTGACCGATTGACTTCAAATTTTGTATACGTGATGCTCCTTGAGAATTGAGTTAACACTATTAACAGTTTTGGAATTTGTTAACTCATGTCGGGCCAACGGGTGGTTAAAAAAAATGTTGAGTCCAAATTTTGTCCGATTTTACGAAATTCTGCTTTGGCTTAAAAGTCCCAAAAAAAATTTTGTTGAGTTCTATTGACCCATTGCGGCCCAACAGCTCTTTATAGGTTTTACAATATTTTACTCTTAATTCGATACGGTTTGACCAATTGACTTCAAATTTTGTATACGTGATGCTCCTTGAGAATTGAGTTAACACTATTAACAGTTTTGGAATTTGTTAACCCATGTCGGGCTGACGGGTGGTCAAAAATAATTTTGAGTCCAAATTTTGTCCGATTTTATGAACTTCTGCTTTGGCTAAAAAGAAAGCCCCAAAAAAACTTTTATTGAGTTGCATTAACCCATTGCGGCTCAACAGCTTTTGATAGGTTTTTTTAATACTTAACTCTAAATTAGAAACGGTTTGACCGATTTTCTTCAAGTTTTGTATACGTTCTCCCTTGTGAGAATTGAGTTGACACTATTAACAGATTTGGAATTTGTTAACCCATGTCGGCCCGACGGTTGGTCAAAATAATTTTGGAAGCTAATATTGTCAAAATTTGCGAATTACTGCTTTGGCTAAAAAGAAAGCCTCAAAAAATTTTTTGTTGAGTTCCATTAGTCCATTGCGGCCCAACAGCTTTTTATAAATTTTTTGGTTACTCAAATTTTATATGTGTGAAGCAATTTGAAAATGGAGTTGAGTCTGTTAACAGTCGTCAAATTTCGTCAAATTTTGGAAAGTAGTTTGTACTGCTTTGAATTACATAAAGTTTGAAAAATTACTAGAATAATCCTAGAAAAATCGTTTTAAAAAGATTGCTTTCATACATTTTAAAATTTACATGTGTGAACCGTGTGTAATTTTTGTGTTAACTTTTTGCAGTAACATCGACTTCGATTAAACCTCCATTGAGAGGCGCAGCAACGCGCATCGGGTATTAGCTATTTAAAAATAAAAAGGAAAATTATATTTAAATATATCCAAAACAAAAATTTATTTACAATTACATATTACAATTGATTAAGAATTATATATAGATAAACATTTTCATGTTAAAAATTTCTATGAAATTTTATTCGCATATTTATCTAAATTCTCCCAAAACTTTTTGCATATTGTATCTAAATGTATTGTAACTATTGATACTTTAACTTAATAATATATTTTTTATTTCTATTTTATACGCTTTTATTCATGAATATCTTAAATATAGAAAATACTTAAAAATATAGAATACATTTATAGCAATCAAATCACTTATCCATGGCTGATATTTTATTACTTTAAAAAAGGACAAGCAGTAGATAAATCGTTTCCAGGCGATTTCTGACATTTGACTTGATGAATGATGATATTCATAGGCCATAGCTAAGAATAATTGTTCACAGTTATATATTGAACCGAATTTTGTCAAGAGAGCTGTTGCATATTTTTTCATTGACTCGAATAAATTTGGAATTAAGTTAAATAAATATTCTCATTTTTATACCCGTAAGACTATTAGTCAAAAGGGTATACTAAATTTGCCATTACGTTTGTGACGCAGAGAAGAAGGGGGGTAGATATAGATTCAAGAGTATGGATCGGATCAGAATCGAAAAATAAATCGTTTAGCTATGCATGTCCGTCCGTTCGTCCGCACGATAACTCAAAAAATAAAGGAGCTAGGATTTTTAAATTTTCACAAATTTGTTTTTATGCAATAG